>JAPKLW010005724.1:0-19737 GCA_026898455.1 Plectranthus barbatus | reverse complement strand
GTCGGCATGTGGGCTTCGGCGATAGGAAGAGATAAGTCTTCGGACTCAGTAGAGGAAGATCCTCTTTCAGCTGGGGGTGAGTTAGGGGGTGGGTTGGATGAGGACGCCATAGGTGTAATTTTGAAGAACTTGAGAAAAATCTGGAAGTTTTGGGGATTTTTTTAAGAGGATTTGGGGAGAAAATCTGTATAAGGCTTCGGAAAATCGGGGATTCAAGAGTTTTTCCGCTACGATCAAGTCCCCACTTTATATCTTCATCCATGCAACAATCGACGGTTGAAAGTCGAGCAATCAAAAATGAGATCGACGGTCATCAGCTGGCGCGACTCCCCGTGCTGGCGTGGGAGCACTTTAGCTGACGTGGGCGGGGCGTGCCGCTGATGTGGCACAAGCCGGTTGGTTCGCCATCGTGCGAGTTGACCGGTCCACGCGCGCAGTCACTGTGCGCAATAAATGCCGCAATAAATGCTGCATTAAATGTGAGATATATTCATACGTTAAAATGATTCGAATTTACAGCTGGAAATCCGACTCTTCATGTGCACGATACCGTCAGTTGAGAGCTTGAACTCAACTGATTCACCAGCTACATATCCCCTCAGTTGAGAGCTTGGACTCAACTCGGTCATCAGCGGGATATTAGCCAGTTGACTGTTCCCCCTGCCAGTTTGGCTCCAAAACCAAAAAGGCAACTGACTCTCCCAACTGGTTCCTCCAAACTTGAAATTGAGAGCTGGGACTCAATTTTTCAACCAGTTAGGGTGAAACTGAGAGCTTGGACTCAGTTTTATTCCGCAACAGTTCTCCTCTTTTCTCCAAATTCTCAACATTAGTAAACTGGGAGCTTGGACCCAGTTTATCATTAACTGATGAGATTACGAACTGGCTACTACGGAAATAAGAGCTGGGACTTAGTCTTAATCCGCATCCTTCAAAAAGAAAAACCAGAACAGAATGAGAGCTTGGACTCATTCTTCCTCGACATTTGGATTCGCATCAATCTCCATAAGGCCTAGTTTGATGCACAACTCCTTGAATCTGGCTTCTGGCAGAGGTTTTGTAAATATATCTGCCAGTTGATCTTCTGTTCGGATGTAGTCAACACTAACATCCTTCTTCTCAACATGATCGCGTATGAAATGATGTCGAATATCTATGTGCTTGGTTCTGGAATGATGAACCGGATTCTTCGAGATGCACATAGCGCTGCTATTGTCGCATAAGATTGGAACACAACCGGTGTCCACTTCATAATCAGCTAGCTGCTGCTTAATCCACAAGATTTGAGCACAGCAACTGGCAGCTGCGACATACTCAGCTTCAGTGGTTGAAGTAGCAACTGAGTGCTGCTTCTTGCTGAACTAGCTTATCAGCTTGTGTCCAAGAAACTGACATGTACCACTGGTACTTTTGCGATCTATTCTGCAACCAGCAAAATCTGAATCAGTATACCCAATGAGTGTTAACTTGTCATTCCTGGGGTACCATAGACCAAGTGATTCAGTTCCTTTGAGGTATTTGACAATCCTCTTCGCAGCTTCCATGTGTGACTTCTTAGGATTTACTTGAAATCTTGCACACACTCCGACTGAATATGAAATGTCGGGTCTGCTGGCTGTTAAGTAGAGCAAGGATCCAATAATACCTCTGTAACTTGAAGGATCAACTGATTCTCCTTCATCATCCAGAAAGATCTGGCAACTGGTGCTCATGGGAATCCTTAGGGTCTTTGTTTTCACAGGGCAATACTTCTTGATAAGGTCTTTGGTGTACTTGCGCTGATTTATAAAAATGCCTTCAGCTGACTGTTGGACTTGGAGTCCTAGAAAATATGTCAGCTTGCCCATCATGCTCATCTGGAATGAGCTTTGCATCAGCTGAGAAAACTTCTCACACATTGACTTACTCTTTGACCCAAAGATAATGTCATCGACATATATCTGCACCATTAACATATCAGCTCCATCTTTGATAAGGAAGAGAGTTCTGTCGATCTTCCCTTTCCGAAATCCATTGCTGATAAGAAACTGAGACAGCGTCTCATACCAAGCTCTTGGCGCCTGCTTCAATCCATAGAGGGCCTTTCTTAGCTTGTACACCTTGGTTCCAACTTCGAAACCTGGAGGTTGCTCAACATAAACTTCCTCCTTTAGCTCGCCATTAAGGAAGGCGCTCTTCACATCCATCTGGTATACTGTGAAGCCGTGATACGCTGCGTAAGCTAGAAACAGCCGTATCGCCTCCATTCTTGCAACTGGTGCGAAGGTCTCATCAAAATCGATGCCTTCACACTGCTTGTATCCTTTGGCGACTAATCTGGCCTTGTTTCTCACAACTATGCCATTCTCATCTCGCTTGTTCTTGAAAACCCACTTGGTACCGATCACTGACTGATGTGATGGTCTCTCTACCAAGTCCCAAACGTTATTGCGAGAGAATTCAGCAAGCTCCTCTTGCATGGCATTAATCCAATCGGCAGAATCAAGCGCATCCTTGATGGAAGTAGGTTCCATCTGAGATAAAAAAACACGTCAGTAGCGCACTGCCTTGTCGGGTCTGAACCGCACTTTCTGGATCACCCAAAATTGCTTCAACTGGATGATGTCTCAGCCACTTAGGAACGACTGGTTCGCCTTGAACTGGTTCCCCTGGAACGACAACTGGTGCTTCCTGAGCATCAGCTTGATCAGCAGCTGCAACTGGTACACCTTCACCAGCTGGAACGACATCTTCGTCAGCTTCAGACTCCGACTGGACTTCAGGTCCATCGAGAATTTCTCCATCAGCTGGGACTCCGACACCAGCTGGTTCCTCATCTTCTGGCTCAAGAATGCCAGTTGGAATTCCTCCATCATTGTTGTCAGTTTCATTTAAGGAAATGGAATTTAAGGTCTCAGCAAGATCATTTGCATCAGTGACCCTCTCGGCATGCTGATGGACATCCGAGGGAACTGGTTGTGAAGATCCATTCATAGGTCTAGTTGGATCAGTTGGTTTAGCATTGAAAGAATTTCTGCCCAACTGATCAATAACATCATTGACCTCAGGAACATCCTCAGCCAGTTGGCGTAGAGTCCTGCGCACTAAGGTAGCTTCATCAAATACAACATTACATGTTATCTCCACAAGCTTGGTAGTCTTATTAAATACTCTATACCCCTTGTGAGAAGGATGTCCATATCCAACAAAGACACCTTCATCAGCTTTAGGCAAAAAAGTATTTAATTTCGATTTCCCATTATTGTGAACATAACATGGAGAACCAAAAGCACGTAAATGATCAATTGAAGGCTTACGACCAAAGTACACTTCGTAGGGAGTCTTCTTGAGTCTGTCGTTGATCCCGCTCCGGTTCTGAGTGTAGCAAGCAGTGACCAATGCCTCACCCCAGAAGCTCAATCCCAAACCGGACTCAGCTAACATGGATCGGACGGCTTCCTTCAGCGTCCTGTTCCTGCGCTCTGCTAGCCCATTCTGCTGCGGTTGCCTGGGGGCAGATCTCTCATGCTTGATGCCCGCTTCCGCGCAAAAATCCATCAGTTGGGCTATTACAGAACTCGGTTCCATTATCAGAACGAATTCGCTTAACTGAAGCTTCTCTCTGTTTCTCCGCCTTGATGATCAGATCAGGAAGAATGATCTTCACTTCATCCTTAGTCCTTAGAAGTTTCACCCATGTATAGCGCGAGTAGTCATCAACTACTACAAGCGAATAGCGCTTTCCTCCAATTGTCTGCGGGGCTACTGGTCCGAACAGGTCCATATGTAGCAACTCAAGTACCCGACTGGTACTGGGGCAGACTGGTGACTGGTTCTTGAAGGACTTCTTAGTCTGCTTGCCCTGCTGGCATGCTTTGCAGATACCTTCCTTCTTAAATCCTCCAGTGGGCAATCCTTCAACGAGCTCATGCTTAGCTAGATAGTTGATTGTTCTGAAATTCAGATGGCTCAACCTTTTATGCCACAACCAGTTAGTCTCTACATTACTGGTGGCCAAGAAGCATGAATCAGTTTTCCCACTTAGCCAGTCAACAACGTACAATCCTCCTTTGCGAACACCTCTCAGCTTGGTCTCGCCAGTCAGCTCATCTCTAATCAGACACTCTGATTTCTTGAAGAGAACTTCATATCCATTATCACATAGCTGACTTATACTTAGGAGGTTATGCTTGAGCGAGGATACAAGGGACACATTCACAATTCGTACATCATCCTTCTCGATGCACCCCTTGCTGATGACTCTTCCCTTGGAATTGTCACCAAAGATGACTGGAGGTCCTTTCACCTTAATGAGATCCGTAAACAGATCCTCTTCACTAGTCATGTGGGCAGAACACCCACTATCTATAATCCACTCGCTCCTCTTCTGAAGCTGGATCGCATGATCCTGTACCTGCAACCAAAATAAATAACTCATTTAGGTCCCCGTTCATCAGCGGGTCCTGCAGGGTTAGCGTGCTGGATAATTCCTTTCGGAATCCAGACTTTCCTGAGCTTCAGCTTGGTTTCAACCTTGCTGACGTTGCTCGCAGCCTTTCCCTTCCTTTTGTAATAATGCATGATATTGGTTTGGGAAGGTGTAGCTGTGTGTGTAGCTCGTTTAGGAATGTTCTTCCTCTGCGAACCTCGGAAATGTTTTTCCGGATATGTGGGTTGCCTTTGTGGTCTTCTGAAGTGTGGACCACTATGGCTAGCCTTCACAACCCTTTGTGAAAACATGTGGTTGGGCTCAGGCCTCTGATAGGTATTCCTCCTATCAGGCATTGTCCTTTTCTCAGCATATCGCTGAGATTGGGATCCCTGGTTAGTACGCTGGTTACCAGCATACTGACGAGGTTGTGCGTGGACTCTGCTGACAGCTGGTGCTGGCTGTCGGAGTCCACTGGCAGCTGATGCTGACTTCCTTGCCTTAGAATTATTCGGCATTGTCAGCATTTTAGGGTGTGCTGGCGTCCTGTCAGCAGAGGATCTTGCCAGTTGAGGATTTTGTCGTGATGACTCACCTATGTATCTGGACTTATGGTTCCTATACTGATTAGCCATTCTGGACTGACTGGTATTACCAGCTGGTGCTGATGCATTTACCAGTTTGCCCTTACCCTTACCAATAGTGATATGTTCGGGCTGGTTTATGCACAAATCCTTTGTAAATCCCAACCCGGACTTATCGGAAGGCTTTCTCCAATGACTTAGAGCTGCTTCCAAGTCTTTTGAGCCTTTATTTAACTGATCAATTTTGTTGCCTTGCTCAAGGACAACTTTTTCAAAGTTATCTCTCTCAGTTTTTAATTTTTCAAAATCTTTAAGCAAAACTGAGTGAGTGATTTTGAGAGTGGCTAACTCTTCAGTGACTGACCTAGATCTTTCGATCTCATTAGTCAAAACGGTGATTCGTGCTTTGAGTGAAGTGTTTTCACCAGCCAAAACATTCTTCATTTCATAAAATTTTGCAAATTCAGTTTGAAGAACATCTAATGTGACATCTTCTGAGTTGGAAACTTGAGACTCAGCATCATCGTCACAGGTAGAAGAAGATGCAATATGCAAAGAGGAATCAGTTTGTACCTGACTATCAGCAGCAAGTACTTGTTCATCCTCAGCATCAGAACCATCTTTAATTTCTCCATCTTCTCCAAAAGCAGCCATCAGCGCCAGCAGCGCCTCCTCATCTGAATCCTCATCGGACTCATACTCGCCTTCATCATGGTCAGGAACGTCTGGAACTTCAGTCCTCGTCAGCATGGCCTTGGCGACGGCTTTGGAAGCGCGCTCTTCAAAGAGCTTCTTCAGTCTGACCCTTTCCTCCTTATCAACTTGAGGACACTCGAACTTCAGGTGGTCAGGGGACTGGCACTGGTAGCATGAGCGGGGGGCTCTCTTCACGAACTTTCCATCACTGGAACTGGTGGAAATCCCTTGTTTAGCTTTGGCTTTTTCCAGCAAGATAGCCAATTTCTTCATTTGTTGCTCAATCTCCGCGATAGAGTTCTCGCTACTTTTTCCGCTCGATCCCGACCGAGATGGGGATTCTCTCTGCTGGCTATGCTGAGGCTGACCAGCAGGCTTCTCTGAGTGGAATGGTTTCTTGTTCTTCCACTTGAAATCTTTCTTGACGAAATAGGCTTCGTCATGAGACTTGGCATTTGGTGATCCGATGGCTCGGATTGCTTCATTTTTGTTTGCCATTTGGATGTCCCATTCATGTGCTTGCAGCTGGGCAAACAACTCTTTCGGCGTCAGCTTGGACAGATCCTTCTCCTTCAAGGTTGTGGTTTTTACAAACCAATCTTCTTTCGGCATCTTGGATAGGATCTTGGCATTGAGCTCTTCATTCTCATACGTCTTTCCAAGCGATTTGAGCTCATTGACTATAATGTTGAACCTTCCTTCCATGTCCTTGACAGATTCTCCATTTAACATCTGGAAGGATTCGTACTTGTCCACCGCAACTTGCAGTTTGTTGCGCTTCATCTGGTCAGTTTCTTTGCAGATACTGTCCAGGAAATCCCATACAGCCTTAGCTGTCTCATGCTGGAGGGCTTCCTCCATTAGGGGATCTGGCAGAGACGATAGGATCATCTCAAGGGCTACGGAATCCAGCTGATTCCGCCTTCTATCTTCAGTAGTCCATTCCTCTGGGGGCTTCGGAACAACACCACTTGATCATTACCAACTGGTGGCTGGACCTTGGTAATCTGAATGGGGCCTGTCTCCAGAACATACTTCATATCTGGATGGTAGCTCTTTAACTGGATCAGAGACCGCTTCCTCCAAAGGACATGCTTCTCTGGATTGTAACTCGGCAACTTGGGAATATTCATCATTGTGCCTGAGCTAATCAGAAACTCACAAAAGAATTAAAGTGCAAGGAATACAGGGATCACAATCCTAGGCGACTCAAATTTAGTCTAAAAGGAAACCTTCGCGCGTGATATCACTTGTTGGTCCCGGTTATTCAGAGTATAAAAAAAATAATGCACAGCGGATATTAAAATAAGATTCTCAAACTTAAACTCTGTCAGTTCACAGTTATACTTGCACTCTAACTGGCTACAGTTCACTCAGCTGACAACTGGTAAGTTGTACCTGTCAGCTGGTGAGAGTTGATCAGCTGACAACCGATCTGTCAGCTGATACTCACAACTAAGGACTTAGCTGAATATCTTATACTTTAAAGATTAAGTCCAGGTTTGCACAAGTTATAAACCGGTTTCAGTTATACACCAGTAATCAGTTACTGGGTTTTAAATAAGCAAATAAGAAACTGAAAGCAGTAAATAACACAAGTATTTTTATAGTGGTTCGATCAACTGATCTACGTCCACTCTCCAGTCGTAGCACTGGAAATTTCACTAAGGTAAAAAGATACAAGATCCTACGATCTATTTCCAGCTGGCAGAGGCTCTCGTTCGCCACTCGTTGAATCAACCGCTCCCGGACTCGACCTTCTTCAACCTCTCAGTTGTAAGAGTGAGAGCACGTCACTTTTTCCTCCACAGCGGTTGGGGTTTGAGTTCTCCCAAGAACGAGCAGGTGGTTCGACGGCAAACGCCCGTAGGAACTCAAGTGTAAGAAGTTACACGAGAGCTGCTGTGAATTTCTCTTTGACAGAGAAATTCACCAAGGTGGTCTGGAACTCACAAGTTAGACACTTGGAGTCTCGTGTTCGAGTAAATCGACACACGGGGTAGCTTCAGCGAAGCCTCGGAGAAATAAATACGAACTCCTCCGGTGGTTGAACGACTGGACAGAGAATTGAATGCTTGAGTACTTGAAGGCTCTAAGTTCGTTCAGTTTTCCAGTAGTCAGATGTCCAGTAGTCTTCAATGCTTGGTGGTTGAGCCCTATTTATAGACGAGGCTCACCACAGATTCAAACATATAGCCGTTTGACCCATGGCCGGAATCGGCATGGCCTTCTGTCCTTCTTTTCGTCTTCTCCATGGCGGCAGGTAGGTTTTTTTGGAAACCCGACAGCCTTTGACCGCTTTTTCTGACACAGGACCACTTTGTGTCAGAACGGCTCTTTTAGTCAGTCCGAGGAATCTCGACTGGCTGTCGTGACTGATTGACTTAAGGTTTCCAACCTTAAAGTCAATATTTGTCAGTAGATTCCTAGGACAAACCTTCTTTTTGTCTCCTTGGCACTGGGAGTTAACTGGCGGTTAGTCTGACTGGCAGTCTGCTGCTAGTGACTTTAGCTGACTACTCAGAACTTTACCAATTGTCGGATATTCCTTTATCGGACAACTCCCGTGACTGGTATGGTTTTGTCAGCCTCTTGCTGGTGAAACCATCCTCAGCTGGTGAAGTTTATCAGCCTCCTGCTAATGAAACTTTTCCCTGCTGGTGAAGTTTGTCAGCCTCCAGTCAGTTGTGCCTCTCGTGCTTGAGAGATATGTCAGCCTCCTGCTGATGAAATCCCCCATAACTGGTGAACAGTTGTCAGCACGAGTCTTCAATCAGCTACAACTTACAACTCAAAAGACCTATACAGGACTTTACAATTTAAGACTAGAGACAAACTCACGCTGGTATGCCTTAGGATTTGATGCACCAAAACTAACATCTAATCAAACCATAACTGGGGGAGGGAAACTTAACAAGTTTTTCCCAACAATTTCCCCCTTTTTGGTGCGATCAAAGCCTAACCAGCGAGCACACAGCTGATGAGGAAAGAGACATGATTTTCAAGGGTTTTACAATTAATTCCTATCAGATCTAAACCCAAGAAATTCTTCCTCACATCAGCTCTAACTAAATAAATCTTCCCCCTCAATTCAGGAAAGATATTACTCGTTTAAGAATTTAATTTTAAGAACAGAGTAATTAAGTTAGCATGTAAGAGTGCTGGTGCTGATTACACTGGCTTGTGTAAGTTCAGCTGGCAAAATAAAAGTTGACATTTGTTGGACAAAGAGTGATTGTCGTCAACAAGTCAGTTCGGTTTCCATTTAGATATTGCATTACAAGTTCAGATGAGAAACTAACTGACTATTACAAAGATACAAATTAAGAACCAGAGTCAGCAGAGCCAGGAGGTGGTGGGGGAGGCGTTCTACCGAGTGATCTCAGCAAGTCTTGAAGAGCAGCCATGTCTTCTCTGTTCTTCCTCCTTTCTTCTGCTGCGGCTCTCGCTCTTTCCTCTTCAGCTGCTTGTCGCCTGGCTTCCCCCTCTTCGATCCGTGCCAAAAAGGAGGTAACACCATCCAAGGCGCCGCGGACCTCATGAAGTACGGAGTCGCGAAGGGAAGCTATCCTCTGATCCATCCTTGCATCAATGAGAGCGATCAAGTGCTCGGGAGGATGGACCTCAGAGAGGGGCACAGCTGGCACAATTTCCATAGAGATGGAAGTTGTTGGAATATCAGCATTGGTGCCAGCTGTCTCCTGAGCAGGCTGTACAACTGGAGACTCCTCAGTCGGCACATCAGTTGTGGTCTCCTCAGTCACCTCCTGGACTGACACCTCCTCAACTGGCTCCTCGACTGGAATTTCAGCACTTGCAACTTCTGGACGCCTGTCCATCCTTGCAATTTCCCTTCTGATCAGTCGCCAGCCCCGGTTTGATTGGGTAAGAGAACCCGAAATCATTGGCACTGTAGGGGCTGCAACTGCTATCCACCATCTGTGGCTGAATCTTTCAAAATCAAAGGGTAGCCCGAAACAATCGATAATTCTGAGCAAAGGGATCATCATTTTGATTCGGCGGAGGGCATAGGTGTAGATGAAGCCACGGTTTGTATTGGTAACTTCCAGGAAGGGGGGCTTTACAAATTTCTGCTCTGGGAAGCCGTCAGTGCCAGTTCTCCTTCGGTATGCAACGATCTTGCGCAACCTGCGAGTGACGTGTCCAAAGGACAACTTATCTCTTCCCTCTTCAACTGGTCCCATGAATTGACGCGCCCATTCTTCCTCATTCCTCCAAAAATCAAGACCAAGTCTTGCATACAAAACCGCGCGCTTCTCAAAGTTCCGCATTCTCCTATCCACCCAATCGAAGATCATCCATCTTCGGAACTCGCGCAAAATTTTATCATCTCTTAGCCTCCTCAGTTCAGACCAGTACCTATCAAGGATTTCTCTGTCCACTGCCCTTTCAACTTCAGTGGAGATCACAGCAGCATACTCGTATAGAGTGAAGTTGAAGTACTCCCTTGACTGTAGTGGAAGACACCAGTCGGAGATCCGGTTTGCATATACTGACTGGTGGGGGAGCCCGACCCTTGGAATTATATTGTAATCTTCCAGCTCCGGGGCCCGGGTACATAAGAATGCATCAGCTCCGCGTCTCTCCCACCGATGAATGCCAGTCACTTGCCTCTCTATCTCTTCATCACTCACAACGTCAAGCTGGAAGGAACTGATCATGAACGGTAGAGATTCCTTCTTCTTTTGTTTCAGTTGGAAGGCAGGGGGTGCTCGTCGTGTGACTGGACTTCCATCTGAACTTGAAGAGTTCTCGGTTTTGGAAGGTTCACCAGTCGGAGAAGCCTCCGCATCAAAATTTGGAAATAAATCCCTCGGCTCCATCCGCTGCACGACAGATGTACCCACCACTGGTGGTTCCTTCTCTTTATCATCATCCAGCTGGATGATATCTACTTCACCAGTAGGATGCTCAGCAGCAACCTTCTCCTTCCTTCTTACTGTCCCTGCTTCGGGACCTTCCACCACTATCTCCTCGTCTTCTGAGGTGGAAAGCTCACCAAATTCTTCAATTTTTCTCGCCAGTTTTTCAGGGGTGGTCGCCCGGTTTAAGATGAAAGGCGCTTCAGGGATCTCTGCTGTGCCCATCTCCACTATCCTCTCAAAGGCTTCTTCAGTTAGCAGCTGGCCTGGAGCAAGAACGGCTGGTGGCTGGCTGGAGGAGGTCTCAGCTGACCTTTTTCCTTTGATAATCCCTTGCATCTGGGCCTCCAGCTCTGCCTTCTTCCTGGCCTCGTGTTCTGCCTTGATCTTGGCGAATGCCTCATCTCGAGCTGCCAATTCAGCTTCCCTCTGCCTTTGCTCCGCTAAGGCCTTCACTCTCAGCTCGGTGTTTCTCCTCTGCACCGCCTCCACTCTCCTCTGCTTCTCCTCTTCCTTTGCCTCTTTCTCGGCCCTGGTGAGGATCCTCTTGCGCTTCCTCGTCATTTTCTCCTTCTCCTCTTCCTCAGTCAGACCAAGGAAGGTCTTTTTGACTGGTACAGAAATTATGACAGCTTGTTGAGGAGGGCGAGTGAGTACCTTAGTTCGCCTCTTCTTCTTGGCAGGCTCTGGCACGACTGGTGCTGGTCCGGCTGGCTCACCAGTCAATACCTGCTCCATCTGACCGAAGGAGGAGTCAGCCTCCCTCTTCCTCTTCAGCTCAGAGCGAGCTTCTTCAGTCAGTGGCAAAGCCACTTGTGGTACGACCGACCCTAGATCTTCCGGCTCTTCATCAGAAATTGGCTGGGAGGGGTCGACTGACTTCTTCCCCTTTAGCCTCGCAGGCTTCTTCATGGTTAAGTTTGGCAGCTGGACGCTGGTGGCAGGGATGAAATCCGATCCCGCCAGTTTCTCGCCGCGGTCAGTTCTATCACCCATCACCCTCTCCAGAAGGTAACTGACCCTTAGTCCGAAGGACACGTTATGAGAAAACGTGCCATCCACTCGGACATTGCCATTCCTGGCAACATGTTCCAGCAGGCGTCGGAACATGAACTGCGCCCAGTTCCCGTGGATGCCGTCAGTTATCGCGCACATCACCGAAAATTTGCGCACGCTTAACTCAGCGAAGGAGCCTACTTCGCACTGCAACATCTTGACGGTGATGTCGCACACCATCTGCCAGAAATCTTGCATTTCTGACTTCTTCATTCCGGTTCTGAAAGTGGTAACCTCCGGCTTCTTCCAAATTCGCCACCTCTTCATCAGTTCCTCGACGTTGTTGAAGAGATATCCAGCGACGTCTTCTCCTTCATTCCTTAGCCCAAAGATGTTGGCCAAGAAATCCGCGTCGACGGTGATGAGCTCACCGAAAACTGATGTAGTGAACGACAGATTGTCGTCATCTACTACCGCCCTTGTATAAAATTCCGCCACCATATGCGGATGGAAGGTCTCTGGCGCCGCCGTCAGATATTGGCGCAGACCTTCATGGTCGATCAGCTCCATCAGCTCCTCGCCATAATGCTTCAAGGCAAGCTTTTCATTTAGTATTTTCTCCTTTAACACTTGCGCAGCTCGCCTCTGCGCGTTAGAGAGCTGGTGCTGAGCATCTCCACGGTTGAGATTCACCAACCTTGCATACGGCAAAGTATAATCGATGTCTTCTTGCCTTACGATGCCGGTAAACGTCGGCATGTGGGCTTCGGCGATAGGAAGAGATAAGTCTTCGGACTCAGTAGAGGAAGATCCTCTTTCAGCTGGGGGTGAGTTAGGGGGTGGGTTGGATGAGGACGCCATAGGTGTAATTTTGAAGAACTTGAGAAAAATCTGGAAGTTTTGGGGATTTTTTTAAGAGGATTTGGGGAGAAAATCTGTATAAGGCTTCGGAAAATCGGGGATTCAAGAGTTTTTCCGCTACGATCAAGTCCCCACTTTATATCTTCATCCATGCAACAATCGACGGTTGAAAGTCGAGCAATCAAAAATGAGATCGACGGTCATCAGCTGGCGCGACTCCCCGTGCTGGCGTGGGAGCACTTTAGCTGACGTGGGCGGGGCGTGCCGCTGATGTGGCACAAGCCGGTTGGTTCGCCATCGTGCGAGTTGACCGGTCCACGCGCGCAGTCACTGTGCGCAATAAATGCCGCAATAAATGCTGCATTAAATGTGAGATATATTCATACGTTAAAATGATTCGAATTTACAGCTGGAAATCCGACTCTTCATGTGCACGATACCGTCAGTTGAGAGCTTGAACTCAACTGATTCACCAGCTACATATCCCCTCAGTTGAGAGCTTGGACTCAACTCGGTCATCAGCGGGATATTAGCCAGTTGACTGTTCCCCCTGCCAGTTTGGCTCCAAAACCAAAAAGGCAACTGACTCTCCCAACTGGTTCCTCCAAACTTGAAATTGAGAGCTGGGACTCAATTTTTCAACCAGTTAGGGTGAAACTGAGAGCTTGGACTCAGTTTTATTCCGCAACAGTTCTCCTCTTTTCTCCAAATTCTCAACATTAGTAAACTGGGAGCTTGGACCCAGTTTATCATTAACTGATGAGATTACGAACTGGCTACTACGGAAATAAGAGCTGGGACTTAGTCTTAATCCGCATCCTTCAAAAAGAAAAACCAGAACAGAATGAGAGCTTGGACTCATTCTTCCTCGACATTTGGATTCGCATCAATCTCCATAAGGCCTAGTTTGATGCACAACTCCTTGAATCTGGCTTCTGGCAGAGGTTTTGTAAATATATCTGCCAGTTGATCTTCTGTTCGGATGTAGTCAACACTAACATCCTTCTTCTCAACATGATCGCGTATGAAATGATGTCGAATATCTATGTGCTTGGTTCTGGAATGATGAACCGGATTCTTCGAGATGCACATAGCGCTGCTATTGTCGCATAAGATTGGAACACAACCGGTGTCCACTTCATAATCAGCTAGCTGCTGCTTAATCCACAAGATTTGAGCACAGCAACTGGCAGCTGCGACATACTCAGCTTCAGTGGTTGAAGTAGCAACTGAGTGCTGCTTCTTGCTGAACTAGCTTATCAGCTTGTGTCCAAGAAACTGACATGTACCACTGGTACTTTTGCGATCTATTCTGCAACCAGCAAAATCTGAATCAGTATACCCAATGAGTGTTAACTTGTCATTCCTGGGGTACCATAGACCAAGTGATTCAGTTCCTTTGAGGTATTTGACAATCCTCTTCGCAGCTTCCATGTGTGACTTCTTAGGATTTACTTGAAATCTTGCACACACTCCGACTGAATATGAAATGTCGGGTCTGCTGGCTGTTAAGTAGAGCAAGGATCCAATAATACCTCTGTAACTTGAAGGATCAACTGATTCTCCTTCATCATCCAGAAAGATCTGGCAACTGGTGCTCATGGGAATCCTTAGGGTCTTTGTTTTCACAGGGCAATACTTCTTGATAAGGTCTTTGGTGTACTTGCGCTGATTTATAAAAATGCCTTCAGCTGACTGTTGGACTTGGAGTCCTAGAAAATATGTCAGCTTGCCCATCATGCTCATCTGGAATGAGCTTTGCATCAGCTGAGAAAACTTCTCACACATTGACTTACTCTTTGACCCAAAGATAATGTCATCGACATATATCTGCACCATTAACATATCAGCTCCATCTTTGATAAGGAAGAGAGTTCTGTCGATCTTCCCTTTCCGAAATCCATTGCTGATAAGAAACTGAGACAGCGTCTCATACCAAGCTCTTGGCGCCTGCTTCAATCCATAGAGGGCCTTTCTTAGCTTGTACACCTTGGTTCCAACTTCGAAACCTGGAGGTTGCTCAACATAAACTTCCTCCTTTAGCTCGCCATTAAGGAAGGCGCTCTTCACATCCATCTGGTATACTGTGAAGCCGTGATACGCTGCGTAAGCTAGAAACAGCCGTATCGCCTCCATTCTTGCAACTGGTGCGAAGGTCTCATCAAAATCGATGCCTTCACACTGCTTGTATCCTTTGGCGACTAATCTGGCCTTGTTTCTCACAACTATGCCATTCTCATCTCGCTTGTTCTTGAAAACCCACTTGGTACCGATCACTGACTGATGTGATGGTCTCTCTACCAAGTCCCAAACGTTATTGCGAGAGAATTCAGCAAGCTCCTCTTGCATGGCATTAATCCAATCGGCAGAATCAAGCGCATCCTTGATGGAAGTAGGTTCCATCTGAGATAAAAAAACACGTCAGTAGCGCACTGCCTTGTCGGGTCTGAACCGCACTTTCTGGATCACCCAAAATTGCTTCAACTGGATGATGTCTCAGCCACTTAGGAACGACTGGTTCGCCTTGAACTGGTTCCCCTGGAACGACAACTGGTGCTTCCTGAGCATCAGCTTGATCAGCAGCTGCAACTGGTACACCTTCACCAGCTGGAACGACATCTTCGTCAGCTTCAGACTCCGACTGGACTTCAGGTCCATCGAGAATTTCTCCATCAGCTGGGACTCCGACACCAGCTGGTTCCTCATCTTCTGGCTCAAGAATGCCAGTTGGAATTCCTCCATCATTGTTGTCAGTTTCATTTAAGGAAATGGAATTTAAGGTCTCAGCAAGATCATTTGCATCAGTGACCCTCTCGGCATGCTGATGGACATCCGAGGGAACTGGTTGTGAAGATCCATTCATAGGTCTAGTTGGATCAGTTGGTTTAGCATTGAAAGAATTTCTGCCCAACTGATCAATAACATCATTGACCTCAGGAACATCCTCAGCCAGTTGGCGTAGAGTCCTGCGCACTAAGGTAGCTTCATCAAATACAACATTACATGTTATCTCCACAAGCTTGGTAGTCTTATTAAATACTCTATACCCCTTGTGAGAAGGATGTCCATATCCAACAAAGACACCTTCATCAGCTTTAGGCAAAAAAGTATTTAATTTCGATTTCCCATTATTGTGAACATAACATGGAGAACCAAAAGCACGTAAATGATCAATTGAAGGCTTACGACCAAAGTACACTTCGTAGGGAGTCTTCTTGAGTCTGTCGTTGATCCCGCTCCGGTTCTGAGTGTAGCAAGCAGTGACCAATGCCTCACCCCAGAAGCTCAATCCCAAACCGGACTCAGCTAACATGGATCGGACGGCTTCCTTCAGCGTCCTGTTCCTGCGCTCTGCTAGCCCATTCTGCTGCGGTTGCCTGGGGGCAGATCTCTCATGCTTGATGCCCGCTTCCGCGCAAAAATCCATCAGTTGGGCTATTACAGAACTCGGTTCCATTATCAGAACGAATTCGCTTAACTGAAGCTTCTCTCTGTTTCTCCGCCTTGATGATCAGATCAGGAAGAATGATCTTCACTTCATCCTTAGTCCTTAGAAGTTTCACCCATGTATAGCGCGAGTAGTCATCAACTACTACAAGCGAATAGCGCTTTCCTCCAATTGTCTGCGGGGCTACTGGTCCGAACAGGTCCATATGTAGCAACTCAAGTACCCGACTGGTACTGGGGCAGACTGGTGACTGGTTCTTGAAGGACTTCTTAGTCTGCTTGCCCTGCTGGCATGCTTTGCAGATACCTTCCTTCTTAAATCCTCCAGTGGGCAATCCTTCAACGAGCTCATGCTTAGCTAGATAGTTGATTGTTCTGAAATTCAGATGGCTCAACCTTTTATGCCACAACCAGTTAGTCTCTACATTACTGGTGGCCAAGAAGCATGAATCAGTTTTCCCACTTAGCCAGTCAACAACGTACAATCCTCCTTTGCGAACACCTCTCAGCTTGGTCTCGCCAGTCAGCTCATCTCTAATCAGACACTCTGATTTCTTGAAGAGAACTTCATATCCATTATCACATAGCTGACTTATACTTAGGAGGTTATGCTTGAGCGAGGATACAAGGGACACATTCACAATTCGTACATCATCCTTCTCGATGCACCCCTTGCTGATGACTCTTCCCTTGGAATTGTCACCAAAGATGACTGGAGGTCCTTTCACCTTAATGAGATCCGTAAACAGATCCTCTTCACTAGTCATGTGGGCAGAACACCCACTATCTATAATCCACTCGCTCCTCTTCTGAAGCTGGATCGCATGATCCTGTACCTGCAACCAAAATAAATAACTCATTTAGGTCCCCGTTCATCAGCGGGTCCTGCAGGGTTAGCGTGCTGGATAATTCCTTTCGGAATCCAGACTTTCCTGAGCTTCAGCTTGGTTTCAACCTTGCTGACGTTGCTCGCAGCCTTTCCCTTCCTTTTGTAATAATGCATGATATTGGTTTGGGAAGGTGTAGCTGTGTGTGTAGCTCGTTTAGGAATGTTCTTCCTCTGCGAACCTCGGAAATGTTTTTCCGGATATGTGGGTTGCCTTTGTGGTCTTCTGAAGTGTGGACCACTATGGCTAGCCTTCACAACCCTTTGTGAAAACATGTGGTTGGGCTCAGGCCTCTGATAGGTATTCCTCCTATCAGGCATTGTCCTTTTCTCAGCATATCGCTGAGATTGGGATCCCTGGTTAGTACGCTGGTTACCAGCATACTGACGAGGTTGTGCGTGGACTCTGCTGACAGCTGGTGCTGGCTGTCGGAGTCCACTGGCAGCTGATGCTGACTTCCTTGCCTTAGAATTATTCGGCATTGTCAGCATTTTAGGGTGTGCTGGCGTCCTGTCAGCAGAGGATCTTGCCAGTTGAGGATTTTGTCGTGATGACTCACCTATGTATCTGGACTTATGGTTCCTATACTGATTAGCCATTCTGGACTGACTGGTATTACCAGCTGGTGCTGATGCATTTACCAGTTTGCCCTTACCCTTACCAATAGTGATATGTTCGGGCTGGTTTATGCACAAATCCTTTGTAAATCCCAACCCGGACTTATCGGAAGGCTTTCTCCAATGACTTAGAGCTGCTTCCAAGTCTTTTGAGCCTTTATTTAACTGATCAATTTTGTTGCCTTGCTCAAGGACAACTTTTTCAAAGTTATCTCTCTCAGTTTTTAATTTTTCAAAATCTTTAAGCAAAACTGAGTGAGTGATTTTGAGAGTGGCTAACTCTTCAGTGACTGACCTAGATCTTTCGATCTCATTAGTCAAAACGGTGATTCGTGCTTTGAGTGAAGTGTTTTCACCAGCCAAAACATTCTTCATTTCATAAAATTTTGCAAATTCAGTTTGAAGAACATCTAATGTGACATCTTCTGAGTTGGAAACTTGAGACTCAGCATCATCGTCACAGGTAGAAGAAGATGCAATATGCAAAGAGGAATCAGTTTGTACCTGACTATCAGCAGCAAGTACTTGTTCATCCTCAGCATCAGAACCATCTTTAATTTCTCCATCTTCTCCAAAAGCAGCCATCAGCGCCAGCAGCGCCTCCTCATCTGAATCCTCATCGGACTCATACTCGCCTTCATCATGGTCAGGAACGTCTGGAACTTCAGTCCTCGTCAGCATGGCCTTGGCGACGGCTTTGGAAGCGCGCTCTTCAAAGAGCTTCTTCAGTCTGACCCTTTCCTCCTTATCAACTTGAGGACACTCGAACTTCAGGTGGTCAGGGGACTGGCACTGGTAGCATGAGCGGGGGGCTCTCTTCACGAACTTTCCATCACTGGAACTGGTGGAAATCCCTTGTTTAGCTTTGGCTTTTTCCAGCAAGATAGCCAATTTCTTCATTTGTTGCTCAATCTCCGCGATAGAGTTCTCGCTACTTTTTCCGCTCGATCCCGACCGAGATGGGGATTCTCTCTGCTGGCTATGCTGAGGCTGACCAGCAGGCTTCTCTGAGTGGAATGGTTTCTTGTTCTTCCACTTGAAATCTTTCTTGACGAAATAGGCTTCGTCATGAGACTTGGCATTTGGTGATCCGATGGCTCGGATTGCTTCATTTTTGTTTGCCATTTGGATGTCCCATTCATGTGCTTGCAGCTGGGCAAACAACTCTTTCGGCGTCAGCTTGGACAGATCCTTCTCCTTCAAGGTTGTGGTTTTTACAAACCAATCTTCTTTCGGCATCTTGGATAGGATCTTGGCATTGAGCTCTTCATTCTCATACGTCTTTCCAAGCGATTTGAGCTCATTGACTATAATGTTGAACCTTCCTTCCATGTCCTTGACAGATTCTCCATTTAACATCTGGAAGGATTCGTACTTGTCCACCGCAACTTGCAGTTTGTTGCGCTTCATCTGGTCAGTTTCTTTGCAGATACTGTCCAGGAAATCCCATACAGCCTTAGCTGTCTCATGCTGGAGGGCTTCCTCCATTAGGGGATCTGGCAGAGACGATAGGATCATCTCAAGGGCTACGGAATCCAGCTGATTCCGCCTTCTATCTTCAGTAGTCCATTCCTCTGGGGGCTTCGGAACAACACCACTTGATCATTACCAACTGGTGGCTGGACCTTGGTAATCTGAATGGGGCCTGTCTCCAGAACATACTTCATATCTGGATGGTAGCTCTTTAACTGGATCAGAGACCGCTTCCTCCAAAGGACATGCTTCTCTGGATTGTAACTCGGCAACTTGGGAATATTCATCATTGTGCCTGAGCTAATCAGAAACTCACAAAAGAATTAAAGTGCAAGGAATACAGGGATCACAATCCTAGGCGACTCAAATTTAGTCTAAAAGGAAACCTTCGCGCGTGATATCACTTGTTGGTCCCGGTTATTCAGAGTATAAAAAAAATAATGCACAGCGGATATTAAAATAAGATTCTCAAACTTAAACTCTGTCAGTTCACAGTTATACTTGCACTCTAACTGGCTACAGTTCACTCAGCTGACAACTGGTAAGTTGTACCTGTCAGCTGGTGAGAGTTGATCAGCTGACAACCGATCTGTCAGCTGATACTCACAACTAAGGACTTAGCTGAATATCTTATACTTTAAAGATTAAGTCCAGGTTTGCACAAGTTATAAACCGGTTTCAGTTATACACCAGTAATCAGTTACTGGGTTTTAAATAAGCAAATAAGAAACTGAAAGCAGTAAATAACACAAGTATTTTTATAGTGGTTCGATCAACTGATCTACGTCCACTCTCCAGTCGTAGCACTGGAAATTTCACTAAGGTAAAAAGATACAAGATCCTACGATCTATTTCCAGCTGGCAGAGGCTCTCGTTCGCCACTCG
>JAPKLW010005723.1:5790-19738 GCA_026898455.1 Plectranthus barbatus | reverse complement strand
AACGACAAGTACTTGAGCCACTGCATGAAGTGAGGGATGTGGTGGACGTAGTAGCCGCCGGTGAGGAGGAAGAGCATGAGGATCATGGAGGCGATCATGCCGGCGCGGCGGACGCTCATGACGGCGGCACCGGAGAGCTCGCCGGCGCCCTGGCTGGTGAGGACGATGAGGAGGATGGCGGAGAGGGTGAGGAAGAAGGAGCGAGGGGAGGGGTTGAGGCCGGCCATGAAGTAGAGGATGGACATGAAGAGGGAGGGGTAGAGGAGGTGGGCGAACATGTCGGAGAGGGTGCTGCAGGCGTAGTAGACGCTCAGGCGGTACATCTCCGCCTTGGTGTCCTTGACGAGAAACATCTTCTCGAAGGGGAACACGTACACCGCCGCGAATAGGGAGGATGATGTCCAGAATATGCAGATGTAGAACAGCAATCCAATCTGCACCATCAATATTGTATACACTTAAATAGATCTGCAAATAACAAAAAAAAAAAAAAAGAAAAAAAGAAAAAGAAAAAAGGCCAAATTCTCTATCCACGTTGCAAGAATGACCACATTAATAAATACTCCCTCCGTCCCATTAGATTAGTCCAGTTTGCTTTCGGCACATAAATCAATATTTGTGAGTGTAGTGAAATTAATATTTTATTGATGTGAGGAGATTTTTTTCCATTTTAGGAAAGTGGACTAATCTGATGGAACAAACCAAAATAGAAATATGGACTAATCTGACGGGACAGAGG
This sequence comes from Plectranthus barbatus, assembly GCA_026898455.1. Taxonomy (NCBI): domain Eukaryota; kingdom Viridiplantae; phylum Streptophyta; class Magnoliopsida; order Lamiales; family Lamiaceae; genus Plectranthus; species Plectranthus barbatus. The sequence continues at coordinate 18,999 of JAPKLW010005723.1, read as the reverse complement.
GACTATATTTGAAGAATAGCATTTTTGACTCAAGTATACAAGCTTTCTCCTTAAATTAATTTAATTTTGAGAGTGACACGTCAAGTAGCACCATTGTTGTAATTTTTTTTTTGCTTAGCCATAAATATTCTACTTTAACTGGTTTGGCGAGTAGTCGACGTCAATTTAGGTGGTCGATTAAGTTGGCTACGTGATGACTAGTCGGCTCAGACGTCTTATTTTTTATATATTTTTCAAAAATAATTTAATTTTAATTTTTATTGATAAATATATTAAATATTAAATATAAAAATCAGCCTATCGATTAAGTACTACTTGTAAATCGTCTAAAACCCGTCTAAACCACTTAGGCACTAGGTACCATCCGAATTGCACTCGAGTAGAGCCTGGGGTCTCATTTGAGTTGTGCGTGGGTCTCACACGAATAGTGCCCGGGTTTACATTGAATGTATTATTGTCGGTTGAAAATAATGTTTATTGACACCTACAACTTTTTATTTTTTTGAAAAATTACTTATACTTTAATAAGAAGAATTATTTTTTAAATGTGTTTATAATATTGGTGTTTCTTGTTATGTGCAATAGTCAAGTTGACTATCCATGAGAACTCTATATAGATTAAGGGATTAGTTTAAGTGATAAAAGAGTCAATTATGCTAAATATAAATAAATTTACATTATTTATCTTAAACCATCAATGGTTCAAATTAAAATTTCTTTATAATTTTTTTTGCTTTATATGATATGTTTAAAAAAATGTTATGCTTAATTAATTTATATATTACGTTTAGAGAAATTATGCTTATTTTATAATGATATAGTTATTTTTATCTCAACCATTCAGTTGATCAATCTAAGAACTAATTTTCATATTTAAAATCGACTTTATTTTTAGCTAGGGATAAGGGCTTGAAGCAACTAGTTATGCATAAACTATCTTGAGAAAATGTAAATAACATATGCACAAATCATAGATAACCTTTTATAATATGCTAAATATCGTTAATGCTTAATAAAAATGATATATACTTAATGCAAATATGAGAATATTCACTTTTAAACATATGCAATATAAATATCACATAAATAATCATAAAAATACCTTACAATTAATATATAATATAGGGGTGTGTACGGTTCGGCCGGAACCGGCCAAGCCAAATTAATTTGGTCGGTTTGACTGGTTTGAGAAAAATAACTGGCCGGATTGGTTTAAAAAATTTCAAACCGGATGATTTGGTTTGACCGACGGTTTGAAGGATGAAACCGGTCATTTTGGCCGGACCGGCCGTATAAATAATATAATTTTAAATATAATAATGATAATAAAATATTATTTGATATAAAGCTAAAATATCAATTATATATATATATATATATCCAATGCTTATATTCTTTTGAATTATGACCCTATAAATCAACTTATATTTAATTGTTTCTTTCAACCATAATATTATTTATTTATTACTTATCTCATATTTATAATTAATAACAAGTGGGATATATTTATATTAGTTTTATTTTGTGTATCATTATTTCATTAATATCTAATAAAATTGATATACAAGTTTCATTTTTTGTAAAATTATTAGTAGAATAATCTTCGAATTATATAAACCGGTTGAATCAAACCGTTTTAATATGGTTTGGCCAGTTTGGTTTGAAATAATTATTTGGCTGGTTTGGTTTGTGAAAATTTCAAACCGTACCTATTGGTTTGATCCGTACTTTGTCCTTTAAATCGGTCAAACCGGACCGTACACACTCCTAATATAATATGCAAAAAAGAAAAAAAGAAAGAAAGAAAGAAATATTGAGAAAATTATGATCAATTCAATTTTTTTAACACATATTAGGAGAGAGAAATAAATAAAGGAAAAAAAAACCTAATGCCACATCTCCATAAAATAACCAACAGATCCTAACCTCCCTTCATTATAAATCAAGGATTAAAATTAGTTCATCGTTTCTTCAATGCAATAATTTTTATCTAACTCGTTTAATGCATATATATATATAGGAGGTAGTTATCTCGGATTTAGATCTCCTACTGTGTCAATTCAAAGTAGGTGGGTTATGCACATTTCAAAACTACATAAAATAAACCCAAAAAAATAAGACTGTGGTATATGAGATTTTCAAATCTCTCTTTATATATACATTTGTTTAAAAAAAATTACTAGAATAAATTCTTAAAGTATCAATCTCACTTGATCTCTGGTGTGGGTGTAAATGTAGTTATGAATATGATGTACCTGATCTCTGAGTTGAGCTTCAGTTTTAGAGCTGGACTTCCACCACAGCAGGCCTAACAGAACAGCCACACCGAATGCCTGAATCAGCCGAATCTGGTCGAAATAATCCCTCCACCTCTCCTTCACCGTTCTCTTGAACACAATCCTGAACTGCTCCACCCACGACAGGCTCCACTCCTTCTTCACTTGTATCCCCAACTGCAGCTGCTCCGCCGCCGCTCTCCCCGCCTCGTGGTTCTCCTTCTTCTCCTTCGGCTCCAGCTCCGCCTTGTACTTGTGCTGCAGATACTACCAGTGCCACATTCCACTTCAGAAACACTAACACATGACACACATTCATTCTTCAAACCAAATTAAAAATCATACACATATATATATATTTGTGCTCACTCTAATCACAACTTTTTCAAACTCCGCAGATTCCACCGATGCAAGCAGTTCTTCGGGGACGCTGATGTCGTCCACCTGCCCCGTTGCTAAGTCGAGCAGGAACTCGGCGGGGTTCATGGCGATCTCCGGGATGAACCTGAGGCAGGAGAAGTATTCCATGGAGTCGCGGGCCTTGCCGTTGTAGAGGGGGTGGCCTTCCGAGAGCAGCAGGACTTTGTCGAACATGTGGAACATGCGGCTGGAGGGCTGGTGGATGGTCGTGATGATGGTCCTTCCTGTCTGAGGGAAGGTGATGTGATGATGATCATGATAAAAGTAGATTCATCATGCAACTGTTGTGTACCTTTGCTAGGCCTTGGAGTATGAGGAGCAGCCTGGTGGCGGACGTGGAGTCGAGGCCGGAGGTGGGCTCGTCCAGCAGCAGCAGGGAAGGGTCTACCAGAATTTCGTAGCCGATGCTGGTTCGTTTCCTTTCCCCACCGGATATGCCTTTGATGAACCCACCGCCAATCCTCGTGTGCCGGCATCTGCATGCTCACAATCAGATAGTGGCATACATTCAACCTTACATAAATGTTTTTATCATTTAAGATTCACAAATTTATAACCTTTGAAGGCCTAATTCCTTGACAATGAGCTCCACTCTTTCATACTTCTGGGCTCGGCTCATTCTTCTCGGAAGCCTCAAGAATGCTGCAAATACCAGCGTCTCCTCCACCGTCAGCTGCGGGAATAGCACATCATCTTGTGTCACAAAACCAATCCTGCACCACCCACAAAAACAAAAATTCATTCCTTTTTAATCATTTCAAATTAATCAGCTTCATATGAACTCACCTTCTCTTGAGAGCTGGGCTGTAGGAGACATCGTTGTAGGTGACAGTCCCTTTAACATTCTCCTGCAACCTGCCGCCGATGATCTTCAACAACGTCGTTTTCCCACTGCCGGAAGGCCCCATGAGCGCCAAGATCTCGCCGGGGCCCACGCTCCCCGTTATCCCTCTCAGTATCTGCTTGTAACTCTCTTGCTCCATCTTCAGCTGCGCCGCCACCCTCCACATCACAGCCTTCACAGGGTTCACGGACAAGCCCGCCCTCCCAACTTTCACCTTAAACTCCACATCTGCAAACTGAAAAACACAGCCTCATATCAAGTCAAAATTAAACTACAAGATATATATAAACACATATATATAATGGATGAATGAATGATCAGTAGCTAGCTAGACTTCTGGCCTTGAGGAAAATGGGGAGGGGCCGGTCCGGCCGCCGGGTCCACGCGTCGTCGTCGATGTCGATTTCGGAGCTTGAGACGAAGTGGGGGAAGCGGCCATTGGTGGCGGCATTGATCTGGATTGTGGGGGGAGAGATGGACATCTCTTCGATCTCGGTGTGTATTCTTCCACAAGGTGGCTCCATGAATTTGGATGGGATTTGAGGGTGATGTTGATGATATTTATATATGAATAATATCAACCAACAATGGACCAAATTAAGAAGAAAAAATGGCTGTTGGGAAACAAGCTTTTTATGCTCAACTGTAGAGTAGAGGTAGATGACTTGCCTTTTTAGTTGCCACACACCTTTCGCATACATCATCTACACTCATTTAATTTACACATTCATTTAAATAGACTATGAATTAATAATAATAATAATAAAAAATATAAAAATTCATACATTAAAATTATTCTCAATATTATATTACATCCTCTTCTTTATTCTCAGCTCATCCTTCTTCTTAATTAACTGTATAATTTAGAAATTCTATGTAATATTATTGTTAATCTATTTTAAAATCTTAGATATTCATGTATTGGAATATGCATGCTTAAGCAATATATCCATGCATATTTCTCTAATTGTTATTTTTGTTGTTGTTGATGATTTTAAATTGATTAATTAAATTGTGCATTAAGTTTGAAATTATAATTAAATTAAATCAAATGAAATATTTTAGTAGTTATTTTCTATAATCAATTGCATTTTTAAAGTTAGATTTCATTAAGAATTAATTTCTGAAAATGATTCCTTAATTAATAAAATCAACCGACAAATCTTAAATTATATTTGAATAATAAATTAGATTTTAAATATTATTAAAATTACTTAACAATTAATAAATTAAATAATTTAATTAATAAACAATTAATGTAAGTAGATGTTTCCATAAATATAGATATAGAGATTAGATTATATATTTTACACGCGGCCATTTTTTTTCCTTTACCGTTGTGACGGTTGGAAACGCGCCCGCCACGATTTTATTGTTAATAAATTTTCCTCCCTTCGTTCCATTAGAGTAGTTTCATTTCTTTTCGGCAAGGAGATTAAGAGTTGTGAGTGTAGTGAAATTAATATTTTATTGGTGAGTGTGAAAAAGTTTGATATTTTAATAAAATGAGACTTTTTTATGGGACAAACAAAAATAAAAAATTAAACTACTTTAACGGGAGAGAGGAAGTATTAATTAAGGAAATAATTTACATGCATAACACTTAATTATATATTTTGCCCGCCATGTTATTTTCTTACCGTTAGTGTATGCTTTAGTCTTCTCTCCTCCCTCTCTCATTTGAATTGAAAATTTAAACTTTCTCCCTCTCCATTTCTTCTTGTTTAGATTTCTGAATAGGATTTTTTCTTGAGATTTTACCTTTCAAAGATGATGCTGAGAATTGATATCAAGCCGCGACTTCCCTCTCGCTAGGTCTCCAATGTTCCGCCGCCGCCGCCAACAACAACAACCTCCGCAACCCGCCGGGTTGCTTATTATTATTATTATTTTTTTCTAACACATTGTTAGAATTTGTTTGCTCAAGTCTTGTTTATGTTGTGTTATCATGCAAGAATTCTCGATCGTTTGGTTTACACTATTTTTAATTGGTGTTTTTCGCGATTAAAAAGAAGAATTGCTTATTGAATAAGTTTTGTTCAGACTTTTCTCATCAAGAAAAAACTGAATTTACTGAAAATTTTGTAGGGCGAATATGCACTTTTTTAGTCTCTTTTCTTTTATGTGTTTACGAATTTTATTTGATCATTTTGGGATTTTTACTGAATTTAATTAGAAAACCAATTGTAATGAAGAACTAATGATCCTGCATTAGTTGCACTTAATGTTCTTTTACAGACAAGAACAAATATCTGTCTTAGCAGTGATTAGTTGCACTTAATGTTTTTGAAAGAATTTAGTGCCCGAGTTTACTATTAACATCGAGGTGTTGAAGTGTTCAACACTGCGAATTCAATATGCCTGACTAACAGAGTAATGTTAAACAGGATGTTAGACAAAGTTTAACACAGAGTTTAACATGCAGCGGAAATTTAACGCAGACACAAAAAATTAATTTCACGAGTCTAGGGTTCCTAAACTCGCGAGAGCCTCACGGCCAAAAATAGATTTTACTATAATAATGAAGTTTACACAGTAAAATCGAAATAGCAAATATTCAAAACCCTTCTCGATTCACTCCCTCGAAGAACTTCGAATTTACATAGAAGTAGAGACTACAACTATGAAAGGCATACTTACGAACGCACGATTCAACCATAAAAACTCCTCTACCGTTGGGTTCACTCTCCGGAGGTAGGATCCTACTTCGGTTTGAATATCTTCGTGAGTTGAAAGCACAAGAACAACGAACGAAAGCTGGAACGCCTTGCTTGAAAGAAATCTCGTAGAATAAAATAAGTCGTCCCATCTTTCTTCGCACCCTAGCACCCTTTATATAGGTTTAGATGAGTGTAGCCACGACCTAAATATGATTTGCCTTGTGTAGATATGATTTGCCTCGTGTAAATATGAATAACATCGCGTAGATATGAATTCATCCTCGTGTAGATATGAATAACATCGCGTAGATATGAATTCATCCTCGTGTAGATATGAACAACCTTGTGTAGATATGGTTAGCTTCGTGCTTGATATGTATATCTACATAAATATCTCAACTGCAAAGATTAGAGGAAGTTAGGTAAAGATATGTGAAAGATATATATGAAAGATATGAAAGATTTATATATATCTCTAAAGATTAGGAAGTAAATCTATTCAAATATATCCAAAGATCAAATCTAATCGTTCCTAAATCTTTATAAAATACATATCTATCCTAGAATAAACTGAATTCACGAAAATAAATAAATACAAATAAATAAGGAATGATAAGATTAAATCAGCATGACAGTCTAACACTACGGTGTTAAACATAGGACAGTCTAACTTCTGTGTTAAACATAGCTTCGACTTTAACACAACTGAAAGTTAAACATTGCATCTTCAGTTCTTTTCTTGATTCAGTTTGTGATTTTAATATAGAGTTTACACTCATTCAAAGATGATGCTCGAAGCTGAGATCCAGCCGCAACTCCCCTTCGCTAGGTCTCCGATTTGCCTCCGCCTGCCACCAACAGCACCGTCTGCAGCCCCCCAGGTTTTTTTCTAACAATATTGTTGAAATTTGTTTGCTCAATTCCAGTTTATGTTGTGTTAATATGCAGAAATGATCGAATGAGTCATGTTTCTTTTTTTTTTTAAAGAAATGAATGTGTCTTGGTTGACCCTGTTCTTAATTGGTGTTTTTCGCGAGTGAAAAGAAAGAATTGTTTATTGATAAGTTTTGTTTTGAACTTTTCTTATCAAGAATATCTGAATTCTGTACATTTTGTCGGGGGAATATGCATTTTTTTCATTATTATCCAAATTTTGCTTTAGTCTCTTTACTTTTCTGTGAGTATGAATTTTATTCGACCATTTTGGGACTTTTATTGAATCTAAGTGGTGATTAGTTGCACTTAATGTTCTTTTTCTTGATTCAGTTTGTGATTTTAATATTTTCTTGGAGTTTATGGAGGTAAAAAGATTTCAATGAAACTAATGAAACTACATGATTGTGCTTTCAGTAATCTCAACTTGTTTTTTATTTTCAAGATTTTTCTCCCAATTTCACACAATAGTTTTTGCTCTGTATGTTGCACGTGAAAATATTTGTCGACACACATGATCAAGAGGAAATTGCTGTCAGAGTTTGCATGAACATTTTCTGTAAGTATGCAAATAAATTGAGAATCAACCATATTATGTGCTTGTAAGTTGGAAGTATCTTAGTATTTAGTTTTACAAATTACTGGGAATTCATAAGTTAAATTTCGCTACTTGGATATGGACATAACCTGAAACTTGCTTCAGTTCAGGTGAGTTGAAACCTGCTGCTAAAGTGAAGAATACTGGCCTAGCAGGAAAATAAATGCTCATGCCGAAAGACCCTAATGCTGATCATCATAATGGTGTGTTTATTCACAACTAATATCATATAAATTTGCAAATACAATGATTTGACATTGATGTTTTAGTGCTTGATATGTAGCTTGGAACTAGAACTGCCATAGCTTCATTTCGACTATTCTTGTGGAAAGCGTTCATCAACGAGCACGAAGACTACAAGGTATAATTGAATCCATTAAACTGTTCATTGGCGGATCTAAACTTGGGCTAGGGGGGCTCCAGCCCCCCCTAGCCGGAATTTTTTTTCGTTTTTATAGTAGCGTGATTCGGGATTTTTCGGATTAGCCCCCCTCGTAAAGAAGAAAAAAAATATGATAAGAAGGATTGAAGTTTAGTGGAGACAAAAAAAAATTTCAGCCCCCCTCACGAGGATTTTCTGGATCCGCCACTGAAACTGTTGCTCAACTTTCTTATGCCTTCAAATGTTGGTAGGCTCCAATCAAATTCAAAATACTAACTATTATCAATTGTCTTCTCAAATTTCAGTTCAATGATTTGCTCTACAGGAGCTAAGTCATCGACTCCCTACACTACAATATTAAATCAACCCAACAGGTTTCAAGCTCAAATCAAGCCTAATATTCTCTTGTCCATTAATTAGTTTTCGTAGTAATGGAATGAGAATGCTATGATGTGGTCAATACTGTGAAAAATGGAAAGGCAAAATCCCAAAACAGCTTCTAGCTGGACTTTGTTGTGATTAGGAATATATTATAATTCTTTTACTCATAGGCGATTATTGATTATTTGATTTTATTTACAAGTTGAAATTCATTGTGGATGAGTTATTAGGGTGATTATTTGCTGATAGAATTATAAACCTTATATTTATATATTTCAAGTTATTTGATATTTTACTTAGTAATATTCATTGAAGGTGATAATTGAGTGATATTCATTGAAGGTGAGTAATTGAGTGATTTCTTGTTCATGTATGATGGAAATTAGGAAGTATTTAGTTATTAACTAACTATTTATTATATGATTAGTTAGTTGATTTTCTTTACTTGTTGAAATTCTTCGTGGGCGAGTTAATAGGGTGATTCCTTTGTTCGTCCATGATAGAATTATCAGCCTTTTTGCTGATTTATTAACTATATCATTAAAGGTGAGTCATTGGGTGATTCCTTGTTCATCTATAATTAACATTATGTATAATATCATCGGTTAGTTGATTTTATTTACTAGATGAAATTCATTGTGGATGAGTTACTAGGGTGAATCCTTGCTCATCGACAATAGAATTATCAACATTTTGTTTACTTATTAACAATAAGGTACTATGTTTTTTAATTTTTATATTATTTGATATTTTACTACGCAAAATTCATTTGAGTCATTGGGTGATTCCTTGCTCATCTATGATAGATATTATGAAGTATTTATTATATTATTAGTTTGTTGATTTTATTACTAGTTGAAATTCATTGTGGGCAAGTTGTTAGGGTGATTCCTTATTCGTCCATGATAGAATTATCAACTTTTATTTATTTATTTATGAACTATAGATGAATATATTTTATAATATTCTATGTTATTTGATATTTTACTATGTAAGATTCATTGAAGGTGAGTCATTGGGTGATTCCTTGCTCATCTATGATAGAATTACAAATGTTTTAGCTGTAACTATTAATTAATATTATTTGTAATATCCTAAGTTGATTTTATCTATTTGTAGATATTCATTGTGGGCGAGTTATTAGAGTGATTCCTTGCTCACCCATAATAGAATTATCAACGTTTTGTTTATTTGCTATAAAATTACTACATTTTATATTATTTTAATATTATTTTATATATATATATATATATATATATTACTATGTAATATTCGTTAAAGAAATTACTATATTTTATATTATTTTAATATATATATATATATATATATATATATATATATATATATATATATAGAGGTAAAATCTGGAATAGCAAAATTTAAAAAGCAAAACCAATGTATAGCAAGTGTTATGAAAAACTCCACAAAATAGCAAAAGTGAAATTTTTTAGGTTAAAATGTCTTAATCACAACATCACTTCTCTTGATTTGTGTGAACTGTGTAACGGATTCATTCTTTATTAATTTTTTTGACACAACTCATTTTTTAATTATTTTTAGATAAGTCCTCATAATTTAATATAATATTTGTAGTTGAATATTTAAGATTCGGCTGGAAATGCACATCCAGTTGGAACTCGAATAAATCCGGCTGGAAGTCGTGTTTAAATATATTAAATCATATTCTGCAAAATGGGAAAAAATATATTTAATAAATCCTTCGACTAATAATTCGAATGGAAGTCATATGAAATGAGGCTAGAAATACGTCAAGAAGCTGGAAATCCTATTAAATTCCGGATGGAAGTCGGAATTAAAATATATTAAATCCAGAATTAATTCAAATATTTTTTATTGTAATTGTGATGGAAGTCGAACAATCCAGCTGGAAGTAGGTTAATTGAGCTTGAACTAGAAAAATCCGGATGGAAGTCTCAATAAAAATATATTAAATGCAGAATTAATTCAAATAATATATTTTTTTAAATTGGGATGGAAGTAGAACGATCCAGCTGGAAGTCGGATAATTGAGCTGGAACTATAAAAATCCGGATGGAAGTCGCAATAAAAATATATTAAATCCAGAATTAATTCAAATAATATATTTTTTTAAATTGGGCTGGAAGTAGAACGATCCAGTTGGAAGTCGGATAATTGAGCTGGAACTATAAAAATCCGGATGGAAGTCGCAATAAAAATATATTAAATCCAGAATTAATTCAAATAATCTTTTATTCTAAATTGAGCTGGAAGTATAACAATCCAGCTGGAAGTAGTCTAATTGAGATGGAACTCGAAATTTCGGATGGAAGTCGGAGTTTATAATTTAAATCGACATTTTTTCGAATAATAAATGCTGGAAATTCGGCTGGAAGTTCAACAAAATCAGCTGGAATTCGGTCAATTGAGATGGAAGTCGAGCAATTTCGGATGGAACTCGGGTTTTGTTTAGTTCCATCCCTTTTCATTCTAACCTAAAAATTGGGCGTGAATTACTCGACAATAGACGGCTGCATCTGGAATTCAATCGCACGACTGTTCAAACCACCACCCTTCGTCCCCCTCCAATATTATTTCCGGCGACCGCACACCCACCACCGGTGAAAATGTCGACTTCACAGGTATGCATGTTTGTTTTTTTCCTTTTTTTCAGTATTTATTCACTGTTTTATATTAAGAAAACCGATATGTTTATGGTTTTCGATTTGATTATGTGATATCTATTAGTTTTTGGATTGAATTGATTTGTTTATGTTAGTTATATAATGCATAGTTGTGAATGAATTTTTATTGAATTTGTCCTGTTTTGATCGTGCGTTTGATATTGAGTTTTGTTTATTTGATGTTAGAACCGTGCATGTGATTGCGGTTTAATTTTTTTTTTTTTGGTTTTGATATGCAGCCGTTTGAATATATTCGATATGAAGTCCATGGAAGTAAACCTAAGACTAATTTATATTATAAATGTAAGGTCCTAGACATCATTAAGAAAACTTTGCTTGATATAGGACAAGAGGGTTTGCTTAATGAGTTTCGGGACGGGGTTTTTGGACATTGGTTGGATTGGTCGGACAATGGACTTAGTTCGTCTTTATCATTAATTGAATTATTTAGTCATGAGACTCAGTCAAATAATCCAGAGTTGTTACGGTTTAGAGTGAGTGGGCAGGATATCATGTTTTCACAGAGTGAATTCGCCCTTATTTCTGGTTTGAATTTTGGCGAAGCCACTTTTGATCCTACTGCACGCCATGATTTAGAATCTAGTACTGTATTTAAAGTCTTTTGCAGTGGTCAAATCCTAAGTAGTAAAGAACTTTTGGATAGGTTTCAATACAAAAAGATTGATAGTACTCACAGTTTATTGTACCTTAGGGTTGCCAATATATTAGCATTTTGGTTTTTTGGACTAGGGTATACTGAAAAAAGAAAAATAGAAAAGTGGTTGTATGTTTTAAGTGAGGATCAAAATGATTGGAACCGATTTCCATGGGGTACATATGCATACAAAGCACTGCTCTATTACAAAACGCATATACCCACTACTCGGATTCAACTTGAGAAAAAGGCCCTTCATCTTCCAGGTCTATTTTGGGTACTACAGGTATGAAATTGTCACCATCTTTTATCTTCATCTTTGTGATAAATGTTTGTTGAAAATAGTTTAATTTTTTTATATGTTGTTAGGTTTGGGCCTATGAGGTCATTCCTGAGTTGGGGCAGGCATGTGCCCGGTTAGTTAAAGCCAATGCTGAGCCACGTATGCTGAAGTGGCGGTTCAGAAGATCCAGTGTAAAAAACTGGGTAGCCTTCTTCTCCCAACCGGTAATAAAATGAAATTTCAGTGTTTTATTTGTTTTCAACGGGAAACTGATTATATTATCTAATATATTTTTAAAATTTGCAGCTCATTGTGTCAACCGCCCTGCCTCCTTCGCGTTCTGAGATGAGTAGTGATTATTGGCGATCTGCACAAGGAGTTGACAAGATGGGTGTGAGTTATGTGGCTCCGATATCTACACATGCCCTTAAACAATGTGAAGGGTCAATGTTTGAAGATTTGGATGAGAATAGCCCTCATCTAGAGATACCAGTACACACTGGTTTTGAAGATTGGGTTAGTGACGGTACCATGGTAGAAGTGGCGATCAATGCTTTGACGAACGAGATTCTGGAGGAGGAGGAGGAGGAGGCTCCCAATGAGAGGGCACATGTGCAGACTGAGGAGCCATTTTTGCATGATGAGCATCCCGAAATGGAGATTGGGCATGATTCAGAGCCACCATCCCCGGTACAGAGAAAGAAGAGACGACAGAAACGGTCAAGAATACCTAGTTCTTCTTCATCATCGGGCGGGGAAGACCGTAGGCAAGAGAGAGATGCGAGAATGTATGGAAAAATCAAACAATTCGTGTTAGACGATGTGAAACACTGGGTGCTGGATGAAGTTGTTCCAACTTTGAAGGAGTTCATTAAAGAAGTGGTTACTTCTTCGTGCCAGCGATCAGATGCTTCGTCCTCTCAACCAATGCCACAGTCTCAGCCCCAGTTATCCAGTATTTTGCAACAACGACAGCCACAACCACGTTCTGATGCACCACAGGTATATTTTATATAGTTTAGTATAATGTAGTTGAAATAAAACTATAATGTATGAATTAATAACATTTATTCTTAGGAATATAATGTTATGGTTACATTATAGTTGAGATAAA
>JAPKLW010005722.1:0-19742 GCA_026898455.1 Plectranthus barbatus | reverse complement strand
AAGAGGCGATCTCCATCATGCCTAGTAGTTGGGTGTGTAGGTGTGCGGTTGATTTTACGAGGGGTGGGGTAGAGGGTTGGACTTAGGGTGAGGTGGGGTGTCAACTGAAACCCACGCCATTGATGTCGCAGTCATTCTTTCTGCAACTCACCGCCTAAATCATTAGGTTCAATCTTCAACCAACTCGACTTGTTCCTTTTGGATTGGCCAACACAAATGGTCGACCACTCGACCTCTATATACTTGTTTTGAATTACAAAACATAGTGGGGTTGCGAAATTTGTGGAAAGCAGCAACCTTTCGACTCCTGAACCACCGCATCGTATATTCATAATATGACGACGGAGATATAGCGCTCAAGGAGGAACGTTCTTCTTTTTTCTTTTTTCCGAACAAATAAATATTCCCTCGGTTCCAGGATCGTAATGTTTTCTTTTTTGGTCGGTCCCATAACACTTACTCCCTTCGTCCCGGTAAAATTGTCCACATTTAACCGGGCACGATGATCAATGCATATAAGTGATAATGGATGTTAGTGAGATGAATATTTTATTGATGAGTGTGGAGAGTTTGCTATTTTAGGAATGTGGACTAATATTGTGGGACATACGAAAAAGGAAATGCGGACAATTTACTTGGGACCGAGAGAGTATAAAGTTATAATGTTTACTTTTTTGGAAAGTTTTTATTAATTAATTACCCACTAAACCTACTCTACTCTACTCATATCTCTCATACCTCATTATCTCTCCTAATCATTAACCTACTAATCATATTCCACTAACTCTTCTAATCATTTTTTCTTAACTTCCGTGCCCGGTCAAACGTCTTACGGAAAAAAAAACACTATAAAGATTTAAGTAAAAAATAATTTTGAATATATATGAAAAAAGTAAAGATCCAAGCGTAAATAAATATGAATCCGATTTTGACATTATAAAATTTTCAGATTTTTAATGAAACACTATATAAATATATAAATTCGTGAGTTTTTTTATTTTAAAAAAAATCTGATTTTGAAAATACAAATTTTAATTTTATTAGATTTATTTAAAAAAAAAACTAAATTTATTTTGCTTTCAGGTTTTAGTTTCAAATGATTATTATTTTATTTTTAAGATTGAGAAATTATATAAAATATTTTTCAAATGAAGGTATAATAGGAATCTTAATATTTAAAGTGCTTAAATGAGTCTATTTTAATTAGGGGTGGTAATTCGTGCGGATTGGATCTTTATCGTGTCGATTCGTTATCGATCCAATCCGTTAAGGTCAAATTCGTATCCGATCCGTTAAGAAAAATTGAAATCCGTATCCGTATAAGAAAAATTGAAATCCGTATCCGTATCCGATCCATTAAGCTCAAATCCGTATCCGCACAAATCTGATCCGTTCCGATAATCATCCGATAAGAATCCAATCCGAATGATCCGATAACCATCCGATAAGAATCCGATCCGAATGATCCGATAAGAATCCGTTAAGGAACCAATTTGGTAAACAAATAAAATTCGATAAAATGATACAAAATATTCGTATTTTATTGTTCAAATACTTTGCTTGAATTCGGATAAATATATAAAATTGTTATTCATTTGAAAATAAAAATCCTCAATCAAAACATCACAAAATATTTAATAAGTCTAACATAAATAAATCATAAATTGAAATACTAATTCAAACTCCTAATTTCTAAATATCCAACATATGAATGAGAAACCCAAACCTTTAAAATGTAACATCTAATTGGAGTATCAATGAAACGCAGAGAAAGCAACAACTATAAAATTATGATACATTGTCATCCTTAATCCAACAATATTTCACCATAGTTGTCGAACTTCTCATCTTCAAATACCAAACAACACTCCACCTACAAATTTAAGAGGACAAATATATTAATTAGAACTTTAAAATTTATAACAATAAAATACATTCTAGAAATTACCTTTCATCTATCATGGTAAAATTGCAGTAGTTGAAGCTGAGCATTCAGATGAATCTAGAATACTTTCATTAGCATCCAAGTTTAAAATCTCACCAGCTAATTCTTCAGTTGATATAGCTTCATTAAAAACTTAAGATTGAAAACAAAAATAAACAACCAAAAAAATATATTAAATTTTGTTATTATGAAAAGAATAAATATTAAAGAAATTAATGAAGAGATAAAAGAATAAATACCTTTTTGGTCAAATATCCAATCTCTAGTACAAATAATTGCTTCCACAGTACTTGGATTAAGGGAACTACGATATTGATCAAGAACTCTTGAACCAACAATAAACACAGATTCTGAGCTCACCGTAGTAATCGGAATGCTCAAAATATCACGTGCCATGGAAGCAACTCGAGGATACTTGTATTAATTTCCTCTCCAATATGCAAGAATATCTAAATCGGACTTAACATCCATTCTTGGTTCGTCCAAATAAGAGTACAACTCAGATTTTTGTTGACTTAATCCAAACTCATCATGTAAAGCAGTGAACTCCTACAAAATAATAAAATAGTTAGCTCAATTATATATTCACTATTAAATTAAGTTAATAATAAAAACTAAGACAATTATATATAATACAAATTACCTCCATCATTTCGTCATCCATTTCATTTGGAAAGTTACCCTTTAAAGTTGTAGATGTAATCACATCTGTAGGACACTTGATAGGAATCTTTGAATACTCTTCAAAGAGAATATCCAACTTGTCTTTAACTTGCAAAAATTGACGAGAACCATATCCATATAGCTTCTTATAAGAAAATTCCACAAATTGAAGCTTATATCGAGGATCAAAGATAGCGGCTATGGTCAAGATCATGCTGAAATCTGACCAATATTTTTCAAATTTCTCAAGCATAAGTGCAACCATTTTCTTAATCTATGGATTTTCACTATCCAAATTTTTCTTTAATGCAGCATAGCACATGACAATTGGACGGAAATACAAATTTGATGTGGGATACTTGCTTCCGGAAAATAAGTTCGTGACATCATAAAATAAACCCAAAAACCCACAAATCTTTTCTATTTTATCCCATTCAGCTGTAGAAGGACAATATTTATAGTTGGAGTCACTCAATTGAAAATTCAAGAAAGCTTTCTTGTAGTATAGTGCACTATCCAACATCAAAAACGTAGAATTCCATCTTGTCTCAATCCCCTTTTACTACACAAACCCACCTTACTTACATATTCTAAAAATCTTTGTTTCCTCATTCCTGATCCTTGTACATATTTGACACTATCACGAACTTTTTCCACAGCCTCATCAATATCTTTTAAACCATCTTGAACTACCAAATTGATTATATGAGCACAACAAGGAAGATGAAAAAATTGACCATCGCAAAGAAGTGCATTGTTCAAAAGCAATTGTGATTGAAGCAAGTCAATACATACATTATTTGAAGCTGCATTATCCAAAGTCAGAGAAAATATCTTGTTCTCAATACCCCATTGAGATAACATCAAAAACATCTTATTAGATAATGCTACACCAGTATGAGGAGCAGACATGAGAGAGAAGTTCAACACCTTCTTTTGTAAAACCCATTCTTCATCAATAAAATGGCACGTAAGAGAAATAAAACCATCTGTAGTAAGTGAACTCCAACAATCAGAAGTTAAGCTCAATCTACCAGGTGTTTTTTCCAACATGACCTTAATCCTAACCTTTTATCTTTCATGCATTTTTAAGATATCAGACTTAAGTGTATTCCTAGTAATTGATTTCACATCCCATCGAAGATATTGAAAAACAGCTCTAATGCGCTCATATTCAACAAATCGGAAAGGCAAATCATGAACAATCACAGCAGAACACAATAACTCTCTAAATTTCTCATTATCAAACTTAGAGATACGAGAATCAGATATTATTTTGCTTACATCATGTGTGCTTTTTCTCGGACATGTTTCTATATGGCGATTCAGATTTCCAGGTCCATTCTTACTTGAGACTTTAGAATAAATATGCCCACAATATTTACATTGACAAGTTTTCACACCATCAGCAGTAGATGCAATGATTTCAAAATGTTCCCAAATTCCTGACCTTTGTTTTCTTTTATTCTTTTGCAGCATGTTTGTTGCACTTGGAGTTAAATTCCCTTGTGGATTGATATTTTGAGTCTCATCCTGCTACCACTCACCAAATTTGAGTCCATAAATCTGTAATTTAAAACAAACAAACATAAATAAAAGAAAAACTATTTATTACAACAATTAATTTCATGCAATGGGAGAACGTTGATAATCTAGAGAAATAAGGATAAATTAATAAAATAATAATAGTTAATTTTTTTAAAAAAATAGAACCTATGAGAAGAAGCAGGGCCGCCTGCGTCAATGATGCCAAATAGTCGCTGGTGAAGAAGTTGCGGCGATCACGTTGGAGGAGAGAAGCAGTCAACCGTGATGATGTCGAACAATTGGAGAGAAGCAATTTATGGACAAAAAAAAAATAACGATGGTGATGCGGCGGGAGAGAAGCAATGTTAGAGAGAGAACATAGGTTTGTGCATGAAAAATTGAAAGGGAAGAGAATGAAATATGAATGACGGCTTGATAATTTGAGCAAGAAAAAGATAATGATTTTAATAACCATAAATAATAAACCTAAATTGATATATTAAAATTAAACTAATTAATTAGATTTCTAAATTGATATATTTTATATTTTTCAAAAATAAACTTAATATTGTTCATTTATATTATACTCCCTCCGTCCCATTTTAATAGGCCCCTTTCTTTTCGGCATGGAAATTAAGAGTTGTGAGTGTAGAATGAGTTAGTGGAATGAATATTTTATTGTTGTGTGTGAAAAAGTTGTCATTTTTGGAAAGGGGCCAATTTAATTGGTACGCCAAATTCGGTAAGTGGACCTATTCTAGCGGGACAGAGGTAGTAGTATATTATATCATTAATCATTCCCTACATTACACATCTAAATATTGATATATATTTAATAATAAGAAAAAAAAATCAAAGACAATTATGAAGATTTATTGTACTATCATGTTGGAAATATGAGGTGAGCAATTATGCTGGTTAGATAAAATAAAAAATCAAAATGAAGATATAAAAATATGAATAATTATATAATTTATGTAAATAATTAAATAAAGTTATTCTCGTCATATGAACGATTATATTATTTATATTTTTTAAATTAGTAAATTTTTTCATACATTTAAATAAAAAAAATTAAACATGCATATTATTGAATGACGAGAACGGTTATTGAAGCTAATTTATTTTAGTATATTAGTAGATAAGAAAGATATAAGTGTATTAAATATTACTTAAGATTGCATTAAATTAATGTGTACTTTTCCAAAGAAATATAAATATGTTATACATAATAGTAGTGTATAAAAAAATTTAAATTTTGAAAACTTACACGAACATTACATTTTAAAAATAGATGTCGCTTCAACGTCGTTGAATTTTCAAATTATAAATTTATGACTACTACGAAATATATAATTGTCAGTTGTTGAAAATAATATTCTAGTATAAAATATTTTATATAGTATTCATGAAATTATATATATAAATTTCATAAAAATAAAAAGTATCTCAAACATAAAATTTATGGGATTTGATTTAAATATTATATTATAAAAATATTATATTTGTATTATTTTAAATAATAGTAACTATAATAAATTAGTGAGACATTTTTTTAAAAAAATGACAAATATGATTTTGTTATATTTGTATTATTATTTTAAAATAAAATAAAAAAAACATGATGTAAATATTTTGCTAGAACAATTTTTTCATACTAATCCGCTTTAATATAGATATAGAATATAGATGATGTTTGATTTAGAAACTATCCCATAAATAATATTATGCATGTATTAATCTAAAAATTAATAAATATAATAAATTTATGAGATATAATATTTTTAAGAAATTTACAAATATGATTTTGTTATATTTTTATTATATATCTAAGTTATAAAAAAAATATAAATAAAATAAAATAAAAATTAATCTAAAATTATTTGGGGTTATTCTTACACTACTTTATTTTAATATATAGATAGATAAGTAATAAAATAAAATATTTTTTATTAATGGATATCCGTATCCGATCCGTTTAACGGATTACCCAAAACGATCCGGATCCAATCCGAAATTATTGTGTCCTTATCGTGTCGATCCGATAAGGATCCGTATCCGATAAGCCTCAATCCGTATCCGTTATTATCGTGCGGATTCGTGTCGGATTAGCGGATCGTATCAACAATTGCCGGCCCTAATTTTAATAGTGGAGGGGTCTAATTGATCCAAATAATTGACTACCCACCATCATGACTTCAACAACCCAATACAACCCAACTTTTTAAGTGTCTATCTCCTCCACATATACAACACACGACCTAATTCAATTTTCACTCACTACAATAACTTTCAACAACCTACAATCTATTTTATTTTTACTTTATTTTATTTTTATATATTATTATATTAATTTTAATTCAATTTTTATAAATCTATAAAATATAGAAAAACATAATTTAAATTCATAAACACAATTAAAAGATATTATAAATAGAATGATTATTACTGAAAAAGTGCAAATTACATAACTAAGCCGAATTAAAAATACATTGATGAAATATTATATTACTGCAAATACAATAGAAGTGCAAATCACAAATTAATTATGAGCTCCAAATTTTTGTCATATGTGCTCAATCAAGTCGATTGAGAACTTGGGAATTGTTGAAAATTCTGATATGGTGAAAAGTTTTGATAATTTTGGGAGTTAGGATAATTTTCAATGTTTTGATAATTTTGTGAGTTGGGATAGCCTTCGGAATTTGGATAATTGTGGGAGGTTGGATAATTTTGAGGGTTGAAGAAATAATTTGGATGATTTGGATCCATAACTTCAAGATTAGAAAATTTAAGAAGTAATGCAAGAAAAAGAAGAGATTTGATTTGTTTGTGAAAATACATCAATATTGAGCTCTATTTATAGAGAAGAAAAAATGATGAATTTTGATATAAATTTTAGATATTTTTTGATTAATTATATATATTTTCTTGCAATTTAAAATTAAATTACATATTATATAATCGTCTAACTAGAAGCTGCCAAGTGGCCGCTCCTGATTGAACCACAGTTAAATTGCAGGGAGTTGCAGAAGCTGTTGGGTTGTTGCTACTTTTTCTTCTTTCTTTCCACCTCACCCTCCACCTCATCCTACAACCCACAAAGTAGGTAGCCTTAAGGAGGGTCAAATGTGCTCCTACTACAATAGTCAAGGGGTTAAACATACCCTTATCCCTATACTATATATTATCCCCCTCCCAAATATTATATGAGATTAGATACGAGCATTTAACTAATTGAATCTAATGGCCAAGATTTAATTTTATTGTTAGACTTTTACTTTTTTTTTTCAAATTAGATCGTAAGGCATTTTAGTAATGAAAGAATTGACAGTTACAATTTTTCCCAAATTATCTCCTTGTTCTTTCGTTCATGATTCTTTTTTCATCACATTTTTTCTAATTATTATTATTATTCACGTTGATTTCTACTCTTCAAGTGACGTCAATTAAATTTTCTTACAACAGTTTCAATATGAGATAAAAAAAAATATTTACCATGAATCTTAATCATTCACAACAACAATTTTCATCTGAGTTCTTCTTTTTGGTTTCTCATATGAAAGAGTAGTAGGAAAAATTGATTGCGTGGGATGATATATATCAGGAGAATGGTGATCCGTGTGCGTGGTTGCTAGGAGGTGCGACTAATGGAGGAAGGAGATGAACAATTTGATATAGAAAATTCAACTGAACCCAGTCAATAACAAATCTATTTTAATACAGAAAATTCTGTGCATTCAACAGTTATCCATGAGTCCATGACAGTTTTGTAACGCCCCCATTTAGCCTTCCCAACTAAGAGGCACGTTACAGTCGTGGATTATAAATTTTCAAACATTTTTTATAAACAGCAGAAAATTAAACGATTTAAAATCACATTTATATACATTCAAAAGAGAAATTTAAGCAAGTAACAGTTTAACTAGGTTTTTCGTCAAAAGCTTTAAACATGGGAAGGAAAACAATTCACATAGTGGTGCAACGATGTGTGCAGCGTGATGGTGGTATGGATATGAAGATGCATATCACAAGATCTTCAAAATCTGTACACCACCGTTGCTCCATCCTCGCTGATCAACCTACGCGTTTTAAAAATAACACGAGGGGCTGAGTACTAATGTACCCAATGGAAACATGCCCGAAAAATACAGTTTAAGTATGAATGTTATGCAACTCACACAGATAAACACGGGGTTTATTGAAAGAAACCGTGTTATCTAAAACATTTTCATTGCACGTGCTATCTACAATGTTATTATATATGTTTATAGTTGTGTAACTGGAAGCTGACCCACTTCCAAGTTACGATGAACACCTGGGAATGGACGAACCATTCTACCTACTGTCATCAATTAGTGCACTAGTCTCAGTATGATATCTTGAGACCCGATCGATTAGCAAACACTAACTCTTTCCTCAATCCAACAAATCTCGTAAAGCACCCTGCCTTAATTCTCAAACTGTAAAGCACCCTGCCTTACTTCACAAACTGTAAAGCACCCTGCCTTACTTCACAAACTGTAAAGCACCCTGTCTTACTATTAATGAGTCTTAGCACAGTACAATCCTGGATCTGTACTCATTAACTAAACTCTCTGACGATAGCAATCGACAGAGGAACAGATATAATAGCACAAAATATTTTAGCATAGCAATTAATTTAAAACAAAACATCTTCACATATTTTGAAAATTGAGCATGAAGCTCGGAAAGCATTTACATTTACGAAAATAGTTCCCACCTGATGTAAAGCTTTCACTGACTAGATGTTTCCTCGTTAATTGTGTAGTCGAGTTTAATTCCTTCTTATCTCTCACCTTCCTACAATAATGGCAATATATAACCAATTAGGATGGATAAACTAGGACATACATCTAACTCGACAAATACCAACCAATCATTTCACACAATTTAACCTTAAATTCCAATTTTAAATTCCAACACCAAAACATGCTTCATATCTTACTTCAATCAATTCAACCTACTCTCGATATTCAATTTCATTAACCAACATCTAAACATGCTCATTACATGCTTATATAATTATATATCGAACTTATAAATCGAAAGCAACTCGAAATGGATAAAGATAGGTTGAGAAAACACATTTTCCTCCCCTTGAGCTGTTGTGATGACCGACGTGGCTTCTGTGTCGATCGACACAACCAACACCAAACAAGAATACTAAAACACTCCTACAATATTCTAGATCACGAGGCAAGCTTCAAGAATGCGAAAAATTCACATAAACGATCGGAGGAAATCTGGAAATGAGCGCTCACCGTACGCGTTCTCTTTCTCGGTGCAGTCGTCAAAACCTCAACCAAATTCACGTTTCAAACGTCCCGAACACTCCCTACGATGAGGAGAACACAAAACAAATGTCAAAACCTCGATTCAAGTCCAAAACATACAGATTCAAATTTCATTTACCGTATCGGTTTCGAAACCAACGACCTAACTTCAGAAGCTTGTAACTTTCCCGTTTCTCCACCTCACAAGACGTGTGTGTGCTTTCCGTGATCCTTGAAGAATGAGGAAGAGAATGGTGGTAGTGGCTTGGTCTGCCTTGGCCTGAGTTGGCCGGAAAATACATGGACAGAGAGGGTGGCGGGTGTGGATGTACGGGTTTGGTGATGGTGTTTTCTCTACTCGTATCTCCTTCGTTACTTCACGAGATGGGGCATACCATAGCTTCTTAGAATCCTTGGAGGATGATGATTAAGGTAGTTGTGGTGGCTCGGCCGGCAGTAATGACAGTCGGCCGAAAAAAGATGAAATAGGGACTGGGCTGGGAGGGGGTGTACGGTGGAGGTGGTGGTTTACAAAGAATTGAAAATGTTTCTCTTTTCCCAAATGTGTTTTGTTTCTTTTCTTTTTTGTAAATGAATGAAAATCATCCCACCGCCTCATAAATTACACCGTCCCATTTTACCAATGAAAATCAAATGACACATATGTGATACGTAGCCTTTCTTCAAAATGAAGAAATGTTTATCCTTTCTCAATTCGTGTATAAATTCCTTCGATAATTCGTCTTCCCAAGTTCAAAATAAATAATCAATTATATGAAAATGCTCCATTTAACGAGCCTGTCTCATTCATATAATTTTCTAAATTTTTGGAGATAAAATTTTTCCAATTTTCCAATAAATTCAATATTTAATTAAACACGACTCGGGTCTCAGAAAAATTTACCGATCATTTTGTATCCTTCCTTATTTTATTTCCAAGCATTTCCTAGTTAGGTTTAAGAATCAAACCTCCCGAGTGCAACTTGTGAATTTAAACACATTTATAAAATATTCCAATTAATCTCTCGTTGCACTCATCCTTCTTTTATAAATTGTGACTTCGCGGTCACTCTCGTTTTCACGAAACAATTCCATTAGTATAATATAAACAATACTCGGACCCTTGAATCTCATCGATGTTTAATTTTTCTTCTCAAAACAAATAAAATAATAATGCAAAAATTAAATATTCCTTTATTTAAATAAATTAAGCATAATCTTGCTTAATTAAATACGGGATATTACATTCACTCCAACTTGCAAAAATTTCATCCCGAAATTTGCTAGGGGTACTTATCCCGCATTTTCTCTTCCGATAACCAAGTAGCTTCCTCTTGTTCATGATGTTTCCATAATACCTTGACAAGAGTGATTGACTTGTTCCTCAACTCTTGGGTTTTCCGGTCCAAGATTGCTTCTGATCTTTCTTCGTAATGCAAATATGAGTTTAAAGCAATCTCTTCCTGACGTATCACGTGTTTTGAATCATAAACATACTTCCTCAATTGTGACACATGAAATACGTTATGAACATTCCCCATACTTGGAGGTAAAGCCAAGCGATAAGCTACTGGGCCTATGCGCTCCAAGATTTCGTAGGGTCCTACGAAACGCGGTCATAGTTTCCCCTTCACTCCAAATCTGATAATTCCTTTAGAAGGCGAGACTTTTAGAAATACTTTATCTCCAATCTCAAAATGTAGCTCAACCCTCCTTGAGTCTGCATAAGACTTCTGCCTACCTGAGCCTCTTTAATTCTATCTCGAATCTGACGAACGATTTCAATCATCTCACTGATGGCGTCAGGCCCGAGAACTTGTCTTTCTCCTACTTCATCCCAATATAGCGGGGATCGACACTTCCTTCCGTACAAGGCTTCATACGGAGCCATACGAATCGTTGTCAGGTAACTGTTATTATATGCGAACTCGATCAATGGCAAGATTGGTTCCCAACTTCCTCCTCGGTCGAGGACAACTGTTCTCAACATGTCTTCAAGCGTTTGAATGGTCCTCTCAAATTGGCCATCTGTTTGTGGGTGAAACGCCATACTAAAGTTTAAGCGCGTTCCCAACTCTTGCTGCATGCTCATCCAAACTTTAGACACTAGAAATTAATAATTAGTGATAAAACTTAGACCAAGCCATCTTTCAAGAATAGGGAAGCAGCAACTGCATTATATCCTCACATGCTTCTAAGCGATTAACCACAACTCTAACTCCAGACAAAAGAGACAGTTTAGCATGGCACATAACCATACCGCACAACCCCTAAAGCCTTTGTTCTCTAAAATTTAAATCAATCCTAGAATACTTATGAAAGAGATCTACGCAAGCTACACTCGTAGACGTTTACGCAAAACCCTCCCACTATTCACATGATTTAAATTGTTTGTCTAGATATCTCAACAACTGTACCCATGCACCTCCGAGAATTAGCAAGCTACACTCGTAGACGTTTACTAAAGCGAGAGTGCACTTACAGCCTAGGACCGCTTTGTGGAGGTCTGTTGAAAAAAAAAATTCACTTAGTATTTTGATTCAAAAGGTTTCTTAAATGTGCACACAGATAATTTCATTGTTATTATATTTTCCAAATTTTTGCATGTAATTAAACAAGCCCAAAAATTCCCAAAATATAATCCAACAAGAAATTAATCACATAAGCATGCTTATAAAACTGTAAATAATAAAAGCAGAAAATCATGCTTTTCCTATTATCTACACATGCTTATTGCGCAATTAATAAATCACATATCATACGAGGACAATTAAGACAAACAAAAATTCCTCGTGGCCCCACAAAATAAGAAAATAAATCCTATCTATTTAAATTTGAAAAACAAATCTTTTGGATAGCTCCAAATCTTTTTCAAATCTTCAACCACCAAATCTTTTGGCATCTAGGATTTTGTGATTTGAAAATTGGCCCCACAACTCAACTGCAAACCCTAGGGATTTACATCGAATTGGGTGAACCGCCAAAACACGAATCACCGCCGCAGGGACAGCAGCTGCCGATGACAGCCATCGCCGTCGCCAGTCCGCCGTGACCGCACGCGCGCGGCCGCCTGCCACGCCGTGCGCGTTGCCCTCATCCCGCCGGTCTTCGTCACGTCCCGTCCGAATTACAAATTTGAAATAAAAATTACATAGTCTAAACTATTACAATTTTTCCTATCAAATCTAATCACGGATTTTCTCGTGATTTTACAAAATAGATTTAATCCAAACATGGATAAACCACCGCGGATTAAATCTGACGGGTTGCCACGAGGAACAAAAACCATCAACGACAAAATAAAATCCATACATGCACAATGAATAAATCGCATTCAACAGAGCCATGGATCGGGAATCTCGCTCTGATACTAATTGTAGGGATTTTCCGTGAACCGAATCACCAAATCCAAATGAACAGGACCAATCATGGATGTTGAATGTGATAAACAATTCATAAACCCTAGCATGCTCCTATGAATTTAATTCGTGGATTAGAGATTACCGTTAATCCGTAGAGTCTGATCCGATCTTTCACGTTTGAATATCCAAACATTAATTCAACCACGCGATTCGATTAAATCCGCGGAAACAGAAATTAGCAAACTAATTTCTTGATTTAATCGAAATAATGAGAAAAAACATAAAGGAATGAATCTGTTTTCCAGATTAGATCTTCAGATCTGTATCCCAATGCTGCTCAGATCTGCTACTGGTGAGAATTCCACAGATCTGTGATGTGTAGGCCAGAGTCGAAATCCTTCTCCTCCCAAACACAGGCGCCGCCCCACTCTCTCTCTCCCTAGGGTTTCAACTGATTTGAATTATGATGTGGTAGCTAAGGTTTCAAAGAGAGAGATGTCTATTTATAGACCTAGGGTTTTAACCCTAATGGGCTACTGGGCCTTTTTTCAGCATATTTAATTGGGCCAGACTTGGGACCTAATGCAAATAATAAAGTAGGTCTATAAATTAATTAATTCCCATGTCCACAACCCAGGACATAATTAATTAATTAATATTAATTCTTTTTCACCACAGAATTGATACTGACCTACCCCTTTATTACCACGTTGTGAGAACGACTGCATTTATCTGAGAATCCTCATATTTAAGGTTACCGGACATTCATTAATTAATCGGAGCTTCTGACAAGCTCTATTTACAATTAATTAATATCTTATTTTCCTGAGCAGTACCACTCAAACCTTATCACTCGTGCCTGAACTTAATCAGCCTACAGGACTTTGACACAATGAATGTTATTGAGCTCCTCACGGAATGTCTCAATCCTATTACTCGGATATGGTTACCTAAGTTCAATCTTAGGCTGTACTACACGAACAGTTGCTACCCAAAATGCGGATATACGAGCACGTTACTTAGGCTCTCCACCATGGCAAATTAAAGCAACAGTCAACCCGTGCATACCCCTGAACCTTCGTTAGGGTTTAGACTCAATCAAGAACGAGATCTTGTATTCGCTGATGTCAGGCAGACAAATACATCTCAATGTGGTCCAATCAATACGGCACCCTTGCGTGCAAGCATATCAAATAACTAAGACAGATTACTTCTTCCGACTATGTTGCAGCCATCCGGACAGACGTATCCTCAACGTTGTCTCGGCTGTGATAATTATGTCTCACTAGGTCAAGTGATCATACTGTCTTCTGCGATCTACAACACGCCGTATGATCGTCCCTATCGGTGAGACAAGAAGATACCATTGTTGCGTGCATGTAAGTTTGTTTAACAGATAGGAGACAAGTCAAATGTATACTCATTATAATAAATGCTTTCAGTATACAAAACCCAACATATAATGCATGAAGTTATATAATGAATACAATAGCACAATATAATGCTTGAAATTATAGTATATAATGCAAAATATGATAGATAAAATGCAACATTGTAACGCCCCCAACTGACCTTCCCAATTTGGGGCCACGTTACATTGATGTTTCAGGTTTTAACCATAAATTTCAAGAATAACAAGCGGAAGACTTAAATATAAGTAAGGATAAAACATTCATAAAAGGTACTTCGAGACAAATCAGTTAAAACATATTCCAAGGTTTAGAACTTAAAAGGGAAGGGTAAATATTCAGAGAGTGTAGCAGCGTGTGTGTGGCATGATGGTGACATGTATATGGAGATACATGTGACAGGATCTGTACAAGTTCTTCATAAACCATTTATTCTTTGCCAGCTTACACCCGCTACTTCCATCCCAGCTGCTTAACCTGCACGTTTTAGAAATAACGCGAGGGCTGAGTACTTTCGTACCCAGTGAGAAACATGCCGAAAACATACATTATAGAAACATGCTATGCAACTCACACTGCTAAATACGGGGTTTTGTTGAAAGAACCGTGTCAGCTAAAACATTTATTTTGCCCACGCTAAGTTAAGTGCTGTCGTATCTGTTTCGGTGTCATTTAACTTTGACACATGTTCTATTTGTTTCAATAATTCATCATAAGGTTCTCTCACCTTAGATGTTTCGGGCTCACTCACCCTTTTATTTGTACATATAATTCATTCTAAGGTTCGCTCGCCTTAGATGTTTCGGGCTCGCTCACCCTTTCTTTTCATATATATTTCATCATAAGGTTCACTCGCCTTAGATGTTTCGGGCTCGCTCACCCTTTTAATTCATATATAGATTGGCATGGTTAGCGCAAGCACTAACAGATATGGTTTCATAGCTCTCAGTTAATCACTCTGTTGATGGGAATCATTCAGAGGAATCATTGTGGGACATAAAACAAGCATAGCAGTTCCATTTCAAATCAAAGCATTTTATAACACGTTTTGAAAAGTAAAACACACATTTTGAGTTTTTACTGAAATAGTTTCCCACCTCGTTTACTTGGCTTATTTAGATGCTTGAGCTCAACGATCCTCGTTCTCAAACTCCTACAATTAATCACGGTTTACCCAATTAGGATAAACGATCTAGGACAACGGTAAACCTCAACCAATTCCAAGAATTAACTCATTAACCAAGCTCATAATCCATACATACTTCCATAATTTCCATAAACCGAATTAAACGAATTCCACGACCAAACCACAAAACAATGCATGTTCTTTCACTTAACATGCTCCTATAATCGAGTATTTAACTCAAATAATTTTCCAACTTCACATGTTTCACTCTTCAATTAACATGCTTCAACCTTTCTTAATTGAATTAGAATTTAATCCGACTCTCGATTACAATAACTTACACCTTAAATATGTTTAACATGTTTGGATAAACATATATTAAACTTAAAAATTGAGGATAACTTAAATTAAATCGAGACAAATAAGAAAAATCAATTTTCCCAAATCTGTCTGCCCATATCGACCTGGGATAGGTAGTATATCGACCTCTTGCAGGTCGATATGCTTCACCTTCTCCGGTGAGTTCGCGCGACAGCCCCTGCAACTCCTCAAAACCACCGATATAACCTCCCAAACTCACATGCAAACATATATAAGAAGTCCTATACTCGATGGGAACACGACATCATGCTTAAAAGCTCAAAATACGCCGGAGAAATGAAATGGGTGAAAGCTCACCGGAAAGATGAAGAGCGACGGCGGCGATGGTGTTTTCCGGCGTCCAAACTCGCAGATCTTGGTCCCCAAATATTCTCTAGGAAGTAGGGAACACGAATACATGAGTTAAAGCTCGAATTAATCGCATAAAAACGAGATACAAAACTGGAAATCGGAATCTTACAATTTCCGATGACCTCACTTCTCTCTTCCGTTTCTCTTCCGATCTGCGACCTCACGACGCGTACCAAGGCTCTATGGAAACCTTGAAGCAAGGGCTACGCAATGGTTTTGGTCTCGTGGCTGGGGGCAGTCTGAGTTGGCCGGAATCCGACCGGGAAGATGGGGCGGTGGGGCTGGGCTGGGTCTGGGTAGGATTCACCACAGTCCGGCGACCCTCCTTCTCTCCTCGATATCTCGCTCGATACTCCGCCTCAGGAGCTCCACCTTAGCTCAAAACGAATCTGGGAGTGAGAGCTTCCTATTGGCGGTGGTCTCACGGCAAATGATGGCCGGAATCGACCGGTGGGTCGCCGGAAAGAGAGGGTGACGGGGGTGGGTGTCTGAAAATATTTGGACTCTCCCCTGCTCTTTCTCTCTCTTCGTTAATAATAAGGTAGGGGAAAATATGATATACTTCATATAATAAACATATAATAATACAGGGAAGAGATCAAATGCTAAAAAGTAAAAAGATGTTAAATAGGAATAAATCCTAGACCATTGATTTGGATGGATGAATGGTCAAGATTAAATTTTTTAGATTGGAAGTTATTTATTTTGATGTGGGTGGTTATGAAATTCAATGATGCATAATATAATAACTAAACAAGCATAAAACACTAACTAATCAAGCATCATTAGCATTTTAGCACAAACAACATTTTAGCATAGGATCCACTCCCTAATAATACATATATATATATATAATTCCACCTATAATTATATATATATCCTATATTTATATATATATATATATACATCTTTAATCCATTCTTCACCCTCTATAAATATAACACTCAATATCTTGTAGAATTGCATAATTACTAATATCTCCATATTATCTTTCAAACTTCTCAAAATATAGATATACAACTCAATTCAAATCTCCAAAATCCCAATAAATAACCTCAATTGTTTTTTTCACTTGAAATTTATTCTTGGATTACATCCGAATAATTTGGACAAGATGGAATTTAAACACGGGGTATTACATCCCCTCACCCTTAAAGAAATTTCGTCCCAAAATTTACATAGCTTCAAATAGCTCGGGATATCTCTCTCTCTCATCTTGTCCTCTAGCTCCCATGTCGCTTCCTTGTGCCCATGGTGGCTCCATAATACTTTAACAAATGGAATCGACTTATGCCGGAGCTCCTGAATCTTTCGGTCCACAATGGCCTCTGGCCTTTCTTCATACTGCAGGCTCGGATTCAAAATCACTTCTTCATGACTAATCACGTGTTTCGGGTCATACACGTACTTTCTCAGTTGCGACACATGAAACACATTATGAATATTACCCATACTCAGGGGTAATGCCAATTTATACGCCACGGGTCCAACGCGCTCTAATATTTCATACGGTCCCACATAGCGCGGTCTCCACTTGCCTTTTACTCCGAAGCACACTATTCCCTTGGAGGGTGAAACCTTGAGGAACACCTTATCCCCAAATTCCAAAACTCAACTCTGCCCTCCTAGAGTCGGCACAGGACTTCTGCCTACTCTGCGCTTCTCTGATTCTCTCCCTGATTTGTCGGACTATTTCGATCATTTCAGCAATAGCGTCCGGTCCGATAACCTTCCTTTCTCCTACCTCATCCCAATACAGAGGCGAACGGCACTTCCTTCCGTATAGAGCCTCATAAGGAGCCATTCCGATTGTTTCCTGATAACTATTATTATACGCAAACTCAAAGGCAAGATCGGCTCCCAACTACTTCCTCGATCTAAAATAACTGCTCTCAGCATATCCTCGAGAGTTTAAATTGTTCTCTCGGATTGTCCGTCCGATTGTGGATGAAACGCCGTACTAAAATTTAGGCGAGTTCCCAACTCTTGTTGCAAGCTCATCAAAATCGGGACGTAAACTTTGCATCTCAGTCAGACGTAATTGACTTCGGCATTTCGTGCAGTCTGACTATCTCTCGAACATAGATCTGAGCAAGCTTATCTGATCCATAGTTTACCTTAATCGGTAAGAAGTGAGCGCTTTTCGTTAGACGATCCACAACAAACCATATCACCGTATTCCCTTTCTGTGACCTTGGTAACCCCGTCACAAAATCCATGGTGATATGCTCCCATTTCCACTCAGGAATGTCTAACGGCTGCAACTTCCCATACGGCCGTTGATGTAACGCCTTGACCTGCTGACAGACCAGACATTTCTCCACATATAAGGCTACATCCTTCTTCATACCGTCCCACCAGTACTTAGTCTTCAAATGTTGATACATTTTAGTACTTCCTGGGTGAGCGGTGTACGGCGTATCATAAGCCTCGCTCAAAATCTCTTTCCTCAACTCTTCATTGTTCGGCACTAAGATTCTATCTCTGAACAACAGTGCATTATCAGGTGCTTCCCGATATTCACCAACTGGCTTAATTCTCACTTTCTGCCGCAATTTCTCCAGTTCTGCATCTCTTCTTTGTGCCTCAACGATCTTCTCTCTCAAATCTGGCACCACTGATATGACTGTCAATTCACATCTCTTCCTTTCAGAAGGTGATATTACTTCTAAGCTCAACTTCTCAAATTCTCTTATCAGACTGCTCTCTCTTGTGAGCATACAGCCCAACTGAGCTTCTCCCTTCCCGCTCAAGGCATCTGCTACTGAATTAGCCTTGCCTGGGTGATAGTTAATCGTTAGGTCATAGTCATTTACTAGCTCCAACCATCTCCTTTGCCTCATATTCAAATTCTTTTGCTCGAAGAAATACTTCAAACTCTTATGGTCCGTGAATATGGCACACTTCACCCCACACAGATAGTGTCTCCAAATCTTCAATGCATAGATTACAGCTACTAAATCCAAATCATGGGTTGGATAATTTATCTCATGCGGTCTTAATTGCTTTGATGCGTAAGCTCTCACCTTTCTTGTTTTGCATCAATACTCATCTCATCTCATTCTTAGATGTCTCTGTATAAACCTCAAAATTCTTATCTGCTTCAGGTACTGCCGGGGTAAGCACGATCGTCATTAACTGCTTCAACCTTTGGAACTCTCTTCACATTCTTTCATTAAGACGAACTTTACAACCTTCTGAAGCGACGGCGTCATCAACCTCACCGTATATAAAAAGACTTTCAGTAACCTTCGTAATAACTTACTAAACCCAGATAACTACAAATCTCAATCGATGGCGGTAGTGATTTTCAATCTTCCACCATCTAAAACTTGGCTAGCTCCACCTGGATTGCATTAGCCGAACAAGATAACTCCGAAACGTCATCTCTCTCTCGACCAGAACCCACTTCTGCTGAACTTTGCCCGCTTTTCCTATCTCTGACGTTTAAACTTCATTCTCACTACTACTTAAGTTCCCTCTTGTTCTTCGATTATGAAAACGTTGTCAACAATGACCATAACTCATAGTGTCAGGTCTGGTTTTAAAAACTGTCTTCAGTACGTCTTTCTTCTTAATCCTCCACTGATAATAGCCCGACCGAAAATTTATCTTAGAAGATGTGCTCACTCCCTTGAGTTGATCGAACAAGTTACCGATTCTAGGTAACAGATAACGATT
>JAPKLW010005721.1:0-19743 GCA_026898455.1 Plectranthus barbatus | reverse complement strand
TTGTAGTATAGTGGTGAGAATGGATGCAAGCCTATGAAAATCAAGCTCGATATCTTGTGAATGTGTGAAATCTCATCATCCCTAAACACGTGAGGGAGTGCTTTCATTTCTTGTATCCATTTTGATGAGTGGTTCATGTCCTTTGCATTAACCTTGTTACAAAGTTAGGTGATGATCTCGTTTTACTTGAACATGCTAAGATAACTTTGATGAGCTATGAGGTATTGCATGAGGTAGATTAATTACTCTACTTTGTTTTGATTGAGGACAATCAAAGGTTCAAGTTTGGGGGATTATGATACGTGCATAAAATGACCTATATTTTGATATGTGTACATGCTTGTTTGTGGCTATTTTACTCCCGTATCATATGTTTTTGTCATATTTTCATTGTGTTTTCGTATTTTGTGTGGTTGATGTGTGTAGGATAGGTTTTGGGCATAAACAAGCAATTTTGGTGGAGTTTTGGAGGAAAATCGCACGTGTTTTGGAGTTTGGAGAGCTCGACCGGCCGAGTGGGTGCAGGACCGGCCAAGCGGGGCTTTCAGAGGGCTCGATCGGCCGAGCAGGTGCAGGACTGGTCGAGCACGAGCTGACAGAGACTTGGCTCGGTCGAGCCATGCCTTGCTCGGCCGAGCCAAGTCAGTTTTTGGTGGTTTTTGGCAGTTATTGACGGCCCGGGCGAGCCAAACTTCGACCGGGCGATCCGAGGCCCTGATTGCTTGCCTATAAAAGGGGAAGAGGCGGTTATTTGAAGAACTTTTGTCATTTTTCACATACGTTAGCTAGATTTTTCCCTAGATTCCAATTTTCCATTCCAATTCATCATAATCCTAGAGCATCTAGGAGATTAATTCATCAATACTTGGAGGAGAGTGAAGATTAAAGGTGGTGGATCAAAGCAACCAAATCCAATTTGGGGAAGATTCTTATTTCTCCTTTCAATTTGGAATGACGTTCATTGAATTCAAACTTGTAATTGTACAATTGAAAGGTATGGAGTTCTAATTCTACTTGGATGTTGATTTGGATGAGGATGCATGAGATTTAGGTTTGATTATTGCTTGTTTACCTTCCTCTTTGTGATTGAAGCATACTAGAGCTTGTTCTTATTCATCTAGATGTAGGTAGTCGCCAGTTTAGATGATAATTGACACAATCATTGCAGCCAATACGCGGATAGGCGTGTCGTGAATAGTATGACTTCTTGTGTACCTTGATCTAATCCCTGTGCGGAGATAGGGCATAGGGCAATGATTTACGAGCTTTTAGGAGTGGTTTAGGGTCCGATAACGTGATGGTTTGAGGACGTTAGTATCATCTACGGTTGGTTCACCGTGACTGGGGATTGACTAGTGTAGGGTAAGAGTTCATCCAATTAGGAATTAAAATGTGTTTACATCTATGATTTACCTAAGTTGATTGCATCCAAGTTCATATCAACGTCCTATCTTCCTAATTTGAGCATTTGTGTGTTTTGGTTTACCAAAGTGAGAAAGGAATTTATTGAGTGAATGTTGATTGATTGTTTGATTCATGATTGTAATTCGATATTAGCATAGGTTTACATTATTTGCCTAGGTGATAAATAACTACTCAACGATTAATTTTGCCTAGCTATAAGATCTTTGCCGTAGTATCCCTGTACTCTAGCAGGCAAAACGGAGAAGAACCTGGATTTGATATTTTATTCTTTATGTGGTTGAGAGTTTAATTCCATTGAAATTTTAGCAGCATCAAGTTTTGGCGCCGTTGTCGGGGACTTCATTCATTAGGTTGCTAGATATTGGGGGAAAAGTGAAGCTTGTAGGCTAGGTGTTTGTTATATTGCTTGTGTGAATTGTTTTGCTTGTAGTTTGTTGTTTGATAGTTGAATTTGGTTTGTTTGATCTAGTTGTTTTGTTTGGTAATTGGAATTTTTGTGAGGTGTAGGTTGTATATGATCACGAAGTCTAAGGCTCGTGAACTTTTGGAAAGGAAAGCACAACAAAGACAAGAAATTATTAGATTGATTTGGAAATGGCTAATCCGGGGGAAGATACCACGAGGATTGGAGAGTTAGAAAGGCAAATTGAATTGATGAAGGCTTTGCTTAATGAGAGGAATGGTCCTCGTAGACCACTACAAAATCTTTTCCGACCTCAAGGAGAGCCGATGACCGATGGTTTCCGATTAGGAGTAAATGCCACGCAGTTCGAAATCAAGCCTCAATTGGTTCAAATGATACAAAATAATCAGTTTGGAGGACATGCTACCGAAGATTCGAATGTGCACATATCCCAATTTTTGGAAATCACGGATACTATTATGATTAATCAGGTTCCTCAAGACTTAATTCGGCTTCGACTTTTCTCATTTTCTTTGAGGGATTTGGCAAGGCATTGGTTTGAGGGTCTAGACAAGACAAATATAGCCACTTGGGAAGAGTTAAGGGAGAAGTTCCTCTTCAAGTTTTTTCCACCAAGCTTAACCTTGAAAAGAAGGGCGGATATTACGTCGTTTGGGCAAAGGTACGATGAGCCTCTTTATGAAGCTTGGGATAGGTTCCGAGATCTTCTACGCAAGTGCCCTCGCCATGGTCTATCGAAGAGTCAACAAATATGCCAATTCTGTGGTGGCTTGAATTACGATACTAAAGTCATGATGGATGCTTCCTCGGGAGGAGCATTTCTTGATCAAGAAGAAGAGGATGCTTGGAAAACAATTGAAAAAATGGCCGAAAATAGTTTCCAATGGCCAAGGGAACGGAAGGATTATAGGCCGGTGAAGTCGGTCAACGATGCTTTTGAGCCCGAAGATTTTAAAGAACAAATTGCAGCAATGCAAAGGAAGCTTGATAAGCTATCTACTTCGGGAAGTGGATGAGAGGAGATGATGATACTTAAGCATGACAATGTTTATTCGGAGAATGTAAACTTCGTTAATCAAATGATGGGGTACAACAACTGGCCCCAATACAATCCTCAAGGGAACATGTATTATCATCCATCCAACCGTTTCCACCCAAATTTCTCTTATGCAAATCCAAGCAATGCTCTCAACCCTCCTATGCAATTGGAAGGAGGAGGTAGTAGTAGTCAAGGGGGATACGCAGGGGGAGGAAGTATATATGGGAATTAAGAGATGAGAAGGAATCCGAATGAAGAAATTGATAAAAGGTTTGAAAAGTATGATGGGATGTTCACGAAGATCCAGCTTCAAATTTCTTCAATTGCTAAACAATTAAGTGGGAAACATCAAGCTGGGAAATTTCCAAGTGATACGGAGATCGTCCAAAAGAAGGGTTGTAATATGATCGATGGAGAAGATAAATTGAATGAGAGATTGGAGGTCATGACTCCAAAAGTAGAATATGTTGAAACCAAGGAAGATGGAAAGGAGTTGTGTTGGGGGTGAAAAATGTGAACAATAAAAGCCCATTTAGAACGCAAGCCACTTGATACATGGGCTGACCTTCGGGTCAAAAATCCATTATCATAGATCGAATAATATGGGTCGAATGGTTCGTTCCATGGAAAGTTAAGATCAGAGATCGACATTAAAGGCGAGCTTAAATAAGGGGGAAACGGATCTTGTGGTCGTGAAACGGATAAATCTGCAATAAATCTCGGCGAAAATCACGGAATTCAAGGGGGGAGCGTTATCCAAAATGGCTATATATATTTTTGGAAGAACATGATCTCGGGGAGGATGAAAAAATGAGAGTTGTCATAAGGATTATAGTTCGATACAGCGTAATTTACTATATTTGCTCCATTCTTTGTTCTGTTTGTCATATATCGTTCACATTCCTTGTACTCGCTTAAATTTCCGTAATCAACACTTCTGCCTACCTTGTAAATTTGCGTTTCCATTTGATTGTTCTTGGGCTCCTTAATTCCATACGAAAATATCCACAACAATTTGGCGCCCACCTTGGGGCCCAAGAACGAAACTTGCGCTATCAATTTATTGCAGGAATGGCGGAAGACGGAAATCGTGAACTCGTCACTGGGGGGACTGTTCCCCCATCAGGAGGTGCCGCACTTCCTGGAGCTGGAAGAGGGTTAAATCAGGGACGTGGTCCGCAGCTGGGAACAGGTCGAGGACGCTCCACCGCAGGCAGACGCGGAACGGATCAACCCCACGGGTCATTGGATGATATGAGGCGAGCCTTCAACGTGACCCTGCTCAACGAACTGTCCTTTCCTCCGCCGCCGCCCGCGTTGATGCAAGACCCATATGTGGCGCAATTGATAAGTCAGGTCCAGACAGCCCCAGGAGTAATGGAAAGGTCGGGAGCTCAAGTTGAGGCTGTAACCCAGAAATGCCAGGCCCTTGAGCAGGATAACCGCCGATTGAACCAATTGGCGATCCATCCAATAGTAGAAGAACCCGGGAGCTCGAATAGGGCCCGAGCGCTCACCGCCCATGATCTACGGGATGAATTCAACCGGGCTACCGAAGATGAGGCTAATCAAAGGATGCCGGGTACGTTGATAGAACCGAACACCAACCCGAGACAACTGACTTCGAACCACGTAGGAGGGTCAGCATTGACGCAACTGGAATGACGGTTCAAACAATGACTCAGTTATTTCGAGTCCTTGATCGCCAGGGTACCAGGGCTGCCACCCCCGGAGCGAACTATCCCGCGAGAAAGCTACGCAGAATCCCCGTTTACACCAGAGCTCGCAGAGGCCGAACTTCCGAACCGTTTCACCCCCCCGAGCTTTGTGCTCTATGATGGCACTACTGATCCAGAGAATCATGTCGCGGTTTATAAGCAGAAGATGTTCGCGCTAGCGATCCCTAGCGCTCGACGTGAGGCTTGCATGTGTAAAAGCTTTGGATCGAGCCTCACCGGTCCGGCTTTGCAGTGGTTTATTAGTTTGCTGAGGGGATCAATTTCGACGTTTGCTGAGTTACATCAACTATTCCTCGGACAGTATTCAAGTGGTCGGAAACTTGACAAACACCCAGATGATTTGTATGCTATAATTCAAAAGCCCGGAGAGTCACTGAGGGCATATCTGTCCAGGTTCAATAAAGAATTAGTAGCGGTCCCGAATTGCCCAAACAGTACCGCGGTGCGAGCCTTCACTAAAGGTTTGGATGTCGACTCCGACTTGTATCGGGAGCTATCGATCTACCCCTGCCATACCATGGATGACGCACTTAACAGAGCATGGGCATTGATCAAGTGGGAAGAGGAC
The DNA here is from genome assembly GCA_026898455.1 of Plectranthus barbatus. NCBI lineage: Eukaryota > Viridiplantae > Streptophyta > Magnoliopsida > Lamiales > Lamiaceae > Plectranthus > Plectranthus barbatus. The sequence goes on along the minus strand of JAPKLW010005721.1, from coordinate 14,548 downwards.
GAGCCCTACCGTAGGTCAAGACGTGGTGGACGACCGGTAATCCCACGGGAGGAGCGTCGGCCTGAACAGCGTGACCGCCTACCCGCACGACCGCATCCATACAATCACCCGTCCAGAAGCAGGCCACCCCACGTCAACACTTCGACTACATGTGTGCCGGAGTATACACTCACTATTGAGCCCGCAGAACTGGTACAAAGCGTACTTCGCCAAATGTCAGACAAGGTGAAATGGCCGCCGAGAATGAAGATTGACCCCTCCATGAGAGATCCAAAGAAGTTCTGCAATTTTCACAGTGACCACGGTCATAACACGGTGGATTGTCGGGCCCTACGGCTGGAGGTGCTCGATTTATTAAAACGAGGAATACTGACAGAGTTCCTATCAGATAAAGGGAAGAGGACTTGGACTCGCGAAAAGCAAACCACTTCGGAGCAAACCCAAGAGAACCGGTTTGATAAACAGCCTGCTCCTATTCGAACTATAAATTGCATAACCGAAGGTTTGGAGATCAGCGTGGTCACCAGATCAGCAGCCAAAGAGCGAGGAGGCAGAATCCTACCAAGGCGCAGATAGTCCCCGCCCCCGTAACTCATAGGACGATCGAGTTTACGGAGAAAGATGTCCCGGAGGCCACGCATCCCCACGACGATGCGCTCGTGATTTCTTTATAAGTCTCAGATTGTCTCGTCAAACGGATCCTAGTGGATAATGGGAGCTCGGCGAACATCCTCTTCCATCATGCGGTCAAAGAAATGAAGCTACCCGAGGAGAGGATAGTACGAAATCAGACCCCTCTGATCGGGTTTAACGAAGGAGTGCAAATGACGGCGGGGAGCGTGACCTTACCTACCTATTGCGGAGGAGTCCGGTATGATGTGGCGTTTATGATCATCAACGCGCCTAGCGCATATAATGCATTATTGGGACGCCCATGGCTTCACCAACTCAAGGCGGTCCCCTCTACGTATCATCAACTGGTTAAGTTCCCGACTTCAGTTGGAGTATGTTCTATCAAGGGAGAACAAAGTGTAGCTAAGGAATGTTACTACGCGAGTTTCAAAGCGGTATGCTCGCAGCAACATTTCCCGCCAGAACTAGTTAAAGCGATGAGGGGTGAGACGGAAGGAACAATGGAGGTGGAGCTCGATCCAGCGGAACCTTCCAAGAAAACAAATATTGGATGTGAACTAGATCCTGCAGTTCGTGAACAGCTCGTGAGTTTCTTATCTAAAGAGCGTGCGGTATTCGCCTGGTCCCACAAAGATATGGTTGGCATAGATCCAAAGGTGATGACCCATCAGCTTCAAGTAGATCCGAGTGCAAGGCCCATACAACAGCGAAGGCGGAAGTTCTCACCAGATAAGAACGAGGCCATAAATGAAGAGATTCAAAAATTGCTAGAGATCGGATCCGTGAGAGAAGTCAAATACCCGACCTGGTTAGCCAACGTTGTTGTAGTAAAAAAGAAGAATGGGAAGAATCGCGTGTGCGTCGATTACACAGATCTGAATAAAGCCTGTCCAAAGGATCCGTACCCTCTGCCACACATAGATAGTATTGTGAATGCCACTGCTGGGCACGAGTTGCTAAGCTTCATGGATGCGTTCTCGGGCTATAATCAGATTATGATGCATCCAGATGATCAAGAAAATACCGCGTTTATGACCAACAGAGGGATTTATTGCTACAAGGTAATGCCCTTCAGACTCAAAAATGCGGGGTCGACCTATCAGCGCCTGGTGAACAAAATGTTCGAGCAACTCATTGGGAAAACCATGGAAGTTTATATTGATGACATGCTGGTGAAGTCTGGGAAGGCAAGCGAGCAGGTGCGAGATTTGACTCAAGCCTTTGATATTTTAAAAAAGTATAATATGAAGTTGAATCCTGCAAAATGCACTTTTGGAGTTGCATCGGGAAATTTCTTAGGGTACATGGTGACTAGTCGAGGGATAGAGGCCGATCCAGTGCAGATAAGGGCGATAAAGGATCTAACACATCCACGAAGTGCGAAAGAGGTGCAGAAATTGACTGGAAGATTGGCGGTGCTAAGTCGGTTTATTTCGATATATTCTGATCGAACGCATAGCTTCTTTCGAACCCTGCGGAAAGGGAAAATTTTGAATGGACAGAAGAATGCTCGAAAGCATTCGAGCAACTTAAGGATTATTTGTCGAGCCCACCATTGTTGTCTAAAGCTGAACAAGGAGAGCCTTTGTTATTATACCTGTCGGTTTCGGACCATGCCGTCGGATCGGTCTTAGTAAGGGAGTATCAAGGGAGACAACATCCTGTTCATTATGCAAGCAAGCCTTTGCTCGGTGCAGAACGAAGGTACACGGCCTTGGAAAAACTGGCCTTGGCCTTAGTGGTAGCATCACGAAAGTTGAGGCCGTATTTCGAGGCTCACCCAGTCAAAGTTGTTACATCGTACCCGCTTCGAAGTGTATGCTCTAAACCAAGTTTGTCGGGAAGATTGCTTAAATGGGCAGTCAAAATTGGCGGCTTTGGACTCGAATTATAACCCAGGATTACAATAAAGTCACAAGCTCTAGCTGATTTTGTGGCGGAGTATTCGGTGAACCTGCAACTCGAAGCCGAAAAGGAGGTCGCACAGATAGAAGTGGCAGAACTTGGGCATGAACCGTGGATCCTTCAGGTCGATGGATCTAGCAATGTAAATGGGAGTGGCGTTGGGTTAAAATTATGTAGTCCCTGTGGAGAGCAGTTCGAACGTGCGGTTCGACTTAACTTCGACGTGACGAATAATGAAGCGGAGTATGAAGCTCTCATACGGGGAATGCAATTGGCAAAGGAGTTGGGTGTGCGGCGTCTACAGGAGCGCGGCGATTCGCAATTGTTGGTTTCCCAAATGGACAATCAGTATCAAGTGAAAGAACCACGATTGACGAAATATTACGAAGCTGCTCGGCGAGTCAGCACAAGTTTTGACAGCTTTCAGATAAGACACGTACCTAGGGAAGAGAATGTGGAGGCAGATGCGTTGGCAAACTTGGCTTCCTCTTAGCAAGAAAGGCGGGAGAAAGTGGTGCCATAACATGGGTAGATGAGCCGATAGTTCAAAATTTCCTAGAAATAAATGAGGTACAAAGGGTCGAGACCTGGGTCGACCCTATATTACGGTATATCAAAGAAGGGGTACTTCCGGAGGAGAAGACGGAAGCGTCCCGAATAGCTCGGGCTGCCGCAAAGTATGTGATTTATGAGGGTAAATTGTACAAGCAATCGTTGGAGGGACCTCTCTTGAAATGTGTTCACGATGGGGCAATTCCTGTCGTTTTAATGGAAATTCATGAAGGAGATTGTGGAAGTCATCAAGGGGCCCGAACTCTACGAAAGGATGCGAAGGAATATGTGAGAAATTGTGAGGCTTGTCAAAGGTTCGAGAAAACGGCGCAAAAGTACGCGGATTGCTTCATGCGACAGTACTCGTATGGCCCTTTATGGCATGGGGGATGGATATCGTGGGTAAACTTCCTAAAAGCACAGGACAAAAAGAATATTTGCTCGTTGCGACAGATTATTTTACGAAATGGGTCGTGGCTGAAGCATTTCGTAATGTAGGTGAACCGGAGGTTATAAACTTCATTTGGACGAATATATTGTGTCGGTTTGGAATACCAAAGGAGATTAGAACTGATAATGGGACTCAGTTCACGGGAAGAAGAGTTCGAGAATTTTGTGATCAATACGGAATTAAGCTGGTCTTTTCTACGACACGTTATCCAGAGGCGAATGGGCAAGCCGAACCGTCAAACAAGACTATTATGGCTACAATGAAGAAAAGGTTGCATGCACTTAAAACCGGATGGGTCGATGAACTTCCAGGAGTTCTTTGGTCGTACCGGACCACGCCACGCGTTGCCACTGGAAGCACTCCTTTTGCATTAGCATACAGAGAGGAAGCGGTTATACCTGTGGAAATAAGGGCGAAGAATTTGCGAGTTGAGTTGTGCGATGAAGTATGCAATAATGATAAGTTGTTTAAAAATTTAGAGTTGTTGGATGAGCGGAGGGACCAGGCCTTGTTAATGATGGCTCAGAGGAGATCACAAGTGGAGAGAATTTATAATCGGAAGCTCCGGCTTCATACTTTTCGAGAAGGAGATTGGGTGTTGAGGAAAGTGTTTCAAAATACTAAGGATAAGAGCGTAGGGAAGTTCGCACCAGCCTGGGAGGGGTCATATAAAGTAACTCGGGTAGTCGGGCGAGGAGCATATCATTTGGAAGATTATGATGGCCGAGATGATGGCCGAGAGATCGCGAATAGCTGGAACGTGAGAGACCTTAAGAAGTACTATTTCTAAGGAGTAGTAAATTAATCAAGCGGTACCAACATATTCAAGTTCGGCCAGGGGTTAGATAAGTACATTCTAATTCATTTATTTCCTATGTTTTAAAATCATTACCCATACTAACTTGAGCGTCGGAGGGGCGATGCTACGGCATCGCCCATCCTAACCTCATGGTTCTCTGCGCAGGCATATAAAACGAAGAGTAGAACGACATAAGCATCATAGTATTCAACAAATAAATCATTGAGGGAATAAAAAAACAAAATGATCATTCGTGAGAAGTACAGAACGAAGATAAAAGAGTTGTTTTAAGATTAAAATAAAACGATAGTCTGGTTATCCCTGTTCTCCTATTTGTTGCTTGCCTCCTCCGTCTCATGCTGCCCGGAGCTGCCAGGGTTCAGGTTCAAGACTTGATTCAGGATCTCTTGCTCGGTCTGCTCCATCTCATCCAGAATGCTCAAATCAAGGTCGGGGTATCGGGAGGATATCTTCCCTCTGATATCTTGGTCGACCTGTTCGGCGAGAGTCTGTAAGTATGACATATAAAGTATTGAACGCCTGGTAACGTAAGTAAAGATAAGGTAAAGGTGAAGACTGGAGAAGGGCCTGACGATCGAAGTACCTCATACGTATCAGCAAAGTATGGAGTCTGGATGATCGATGCGAAGTCGAGACCCTCCCCTGACTTGAGGCGAGCTATCTCGTCCTGGCAGCGCCTTATCTCGACCCTGTGTTCTTCTTCTTTGATGGAGAGCTGCTCTTGCATGGCTTTGAGTTGGTCTCCCCTCTTTTGGATATCACCGGAGAGCACAGCGATGTCGGCGTCGTATTTTTTCTTTGAGCTTTCCAGTTCGCTCCGACACGCTTTCAGTTCTGCCTCAGCGTTGTCCGCCTTCACGGCGAGAGAGGCGGCATTACCCCCAGTCTCATCCAGCTTATCTTCAAGAGCGGCTACCTTCTTCTTCTGGGTCTCGACCTCACCACGGAGCTTCAAAATCTCTTCCGCACATTTGTCTTCAAAAGCTTTAATCTCGCGGTGGATCTTGTCGAACTCCATTGCGTCCAGCAATCAATCTCGCAGTAAAAAGAGAAATGTGTATACGAGTTACTACAGAGGAAGCGTGGTGGAGGCAGTACCTCTTATTGACGCTGCTCGAAACGCGAGAGCCTGTTGAAGAGTGCTCCTGCCATAGGGTCCTGAAGAAGGGGGTTAAGCAGCAACTTGCGAGCATGGACCAAGAATGAGTCCACCCTCGCGTTCGCTGGGGCTGTTTGTTTCTTAGCCAGGGACCTCTCCAGGTTCTCTTTTGGGCCGGAGTCTTTATCCGATGGACGGTGGCGGCGCTCTGAGGCTCCTCCCTCTTTGTCCTTCTTGCGGTCGGACTCTTTACGGGAAGAGTCCGACTGAGAAGTATGGAGAGTATCCTTGGGGGCTTCGTAGGGTTTGAATGGAGGAGGCGGAATCGGGGGATGGCTGCTCGACACATTGGCAGGCCTCTTGGGGGGATTCTCCTCCCAGCGTTTTTGCTCGAGCTCCTCTCGAACTCTCTTCTTCTCTCGAAAAGCTTGTGCGACTTGTTCGGCGGAAGGACCACGACCCTTCATGTTATCTGGTAGATCGTTGATGTGACAGTTGTGATCCAGGAAGTGATGAGCGGTTATGAATCGACCCAGTTGGAGAGTGTGCCACTCACGATTACTGACGCTGATGTCGTAAGCTCGATCGATCCTTGCCTGTTCAAAAGGGGTGAGAGCTGTCCTCTCTCGCACTGCAAAATAAAAGGTATCAAAAGAAGGTTGTGTCAGTATGGAGACAAACGGTGGGTAAATCTAATAATAATAAGACCCACTTATTGGAGTTCCTCCATGGCTGATGAATTCTGGGTTCGAAGGGTTGAGTTTGAGGAAAAAGTATGTGTTCCACCAGTTAGGGGAATTTGTTGGAGGTTTCTGTACGAGGGGTGTACGTCCTGTTTTCCATCTGGTGAAGTAGTAATAGTGCTTGTCGCAGCATTGGTTCATTCTATACATATAGTGCCATTCCCGAACTGTGGGAAGGCCTAATCTTAAGTCCATCCAGACTAAGAATACTCCGACTAGGTGGCACCAGCTGTTGGGGGCTAGTTGAAAAGGACTAATGTTGTAGGAGGCCAGGACTTTGCTAAAAAAAGGATGGACCGGGAGACCGACCCCGTTCTCCATCGCAGCGGTATAGAAGGCTACGAAGCCAGCTGGTGGGTCGAAGCATCGACAATTTTGCTTAGGACGGATGTAGGTGGCCCCCAAGCACGGAACGGAATCAGTCAGGGCGAGCATGTTGTCCCTAGTGATCGAAGAGATGGCTCCGAGGACTCTATGAGTGGACCATCCTTGGTTTCAAAACTGTTTCCAGACGACGGAAGGTCTCGGCGATTGGGGTGTCGTCTTCGAAATCAAAAGATGAGGGTTCTTCGGGCGCCTCATCAGGAATTTTCTCCTTCCCGGGACGGCGGGATGTTTCTGGGTTTTGAAAGATCAAGTCCCAATTTGGTTGGGCAGGTTGAGTAATGGAAGGGTCCCTTTCGGGGGAAGGTGTGAAAGGCGGTGTTGGAATGTGGGTATCGAAATCGTGGGCCATGTCGTTTTTAAGCAAACGGCGGGATTGAACGGACAGGGGCTAAAACCTAGCCGGAAAGAATGAACGGTCGAAGGAAATTAGAATCAAAATCTATCAATCGATACACGAGAAAGCGGAATAAGAGGAAGGAATGCGATTAAGAAAATCCATATAAAAGGTACGTAAGAATAAAGTGCGTTACCTGAATCTCGAGCGACGAAAATTCTGATCGGAGGAGGAGAAGCCGAAGGAGTGCTGCGGGAAGATGAAAAGGAAGGGTTTCTTGGGAAACGTTTTTAAAGGGCCGCGACTATCCGACTTCCGGCAATTAACCCATGATTTATGCGGAAATTACGCAAATACCATTACTGGTGGGTGGGAAGTTTTGAAACACTTCAGCTAAAATTGGCTATTTAAGTATTGGCAGTGCTTCGATAAAAATCGGACTCTGGTCATACTTCGCATAATTTATTTCGATGAGTGAAATCAGATGGCTTATTCGACAGAATCCCGAACTGTCAGAAAAATGCGAACTATGGATTCGGGCTATGTTCGCCGGCATTCGTCACTATTTTACGAAATAGTACGAATCAAAAGATATCCCCACAGAGGAATTGATTCTTCTAGCCGAAAAGATGTCCAAAAAGGATATCTCATTAATCCGGATTTTCTTCAAAGAGAATCTGACGAGCCATACATCTGTGAATGCTCTCAAAATTAAGCTCGACTTACCAAGCTTCTTTTGGAAGTAACTTGACAAGTCGAGGGGGCTATTGTTGGGGGTGAAAAATGTGAACAATAAAAGCCCATTTAGAACGCAAGCCCACTCGATACATGGGCTGACCTTCGGGTCAAAAATCCATTATCATAGATCGAATAATATGGGTCGAATGGTTCGTTCCATGGAAAGTTAAGATCAGAGATCGACATTAAAGGCGAGCTTAAATAAGGGGGAAACGGATCTTGTGGTCATGAAACGGATAAATCTGCAATAAAGCTCGGCGAAAATCACGGAATTCAAGGGGGAGCATTATCCAAAATGGCTATATATATTTCTGGAAGAACATGATCTCGGGGAGGATGAAAAAACGAGAGTTGTCATAAGGATTATAGTTCGATACAGCGCAATTTACTATATTTGCTCCATTCTTTGTTCTGTTTGTCATATATCGTTCACATTCCTTGTACTCGCTTAAATTTCCGTAATCAACACTTCTCCCTACCTTGTAAATTTGCGTTTCCATTTGATTGTTCTTGGGCTCCTTAATTCCATACGAAAATATCCACAACAAGTTGAAAGAAGAGAGTGTGGACAACGAGAAAGAAAAACAAGTTGAGAAAGAGAAACAAGTTGAGAAGGTGCATTTCTTTGATTATGTTCGAAAAGGGGATATAGAGATGCCACTTTCGGGTGAAATTGAACGTGTTCCATTGTTAGACGAACTTGTTGGAATCGAGGTCACTTTGGATTGTGAACCACATGAACCGGGAAGTCAAGAATATGAAGAGAAGAATATTGCTAGCAAAAAGGATAATCCGGGAGGTTTTGTAATTGGTTGTCAAATTGGAGACGTAAAGGTTGAAAAAGCCTTGTGTGATTCCGGATCTAGTGTGAACATAATGTCATGGGATTTATGCAAGGAGTTGGATGTTGGAAATCTTAAACCCACGAATGAAGTTTTGCAACTCGCAAACCAAGCTCTATTTTGTCCTCGTGGATTGGTTGAAGATGTGCATGTGGATGTGTTGACGTTCACATTTCCTGGAGATTTTCTTGTGTTAGATATGAAGAACAAGGGGGGCATTCAATTGATTTTTGGAAGGCCTTTCTTACATACGGCCGATGCACTCTTTGACATGAAACAAGGCGAGCTTACTTTCCGGTGTGGGGGAAAAGAAGTCATTTTTGCTCTACCTCAAAAGAATTTGCAAGAAGTTGAAGAGGAAAGAGTTGATAGGAAGAAAAGATTGAACGATGTGCTTGATCCGGGATTAGACCTTATGGGGTACAAGGATGAAGAGAAAGATGATCCGGGAGATTTTGATGGAAATGAACAATTTCGGACAAAGAAAGCTCGCGTGGATGTGGATCCACCCCGAAGTGCACGGAGGAAGTTGTTTTTCCTGGAGGATGATGTTGTACTTAATCGAGGTATGAGTTCGGGATCGGCACCATGGGATCATGATTGACTTGAGTTATGGTCGTCGAGCTTTTGACATTAAACAAGCGCTTGTTGGGAGGCAACCCAATGTTAAACTTTGTTATTTCCATGTTTTTGAATAATGTTGTTCTTGCTTTTGGTTTAATAATGTTGTTTAGTGTTTGTGAAGGATTCTTAATTGTGTGTGGATTTACAAGTCTATCTAGCATTGTGTTGGGAGCATAGGAAGGATGGAAGGCTGATTGTTCGTGAAAATGTCGGAGAAAGGGCGAGAAATGAGAGAAACAAAGGTTGCTCGGCCGAGCGGGTGCAGGCTCGACCGAGCCAAAGCAAAGGCCATGGGACAGAGGCATTGCTCGGCCGAGCCTGCACCATGGCGCGCCAGCAGCGATCGTGTGTGGACAGACGCTCCGCTCGGTCGAGCTATCTGGCGCTCGACCGAGCTGCGCGGTAATTTAAAAAAACGATCGAGCAATTGCTGGAGCCATGTCCCGATCGGTCAAAATTTCTCCTTCCAAAATTTTTCCCATATGTTAGCACATTCAATTGTTCTTGTCTCACATCTAATATCTTCTCATGGCTAGCAAACGAGCACGGGGGGAGTCTTCTTCTTCAAGTGGACGCCCAAAGAAGTTTGGTGATGAAGAGTTTGCGAAATTCAAAAGTTTGGCGACGAGGCAAGTTGTGGGCACGAAATACTTGTGCCGTGAGACGTTGAAGACTCTAAAATTGAAGGATGATGTTTGGAGCCTCCTTACCGGAATTGGGTGGAAGAAGTTGCTTAATGCCAAATGGCCGGGCTACATGGAGTTGTCTCGGGAGTTCTTCGCCTCGGTCACGGCCATGAAAGGAATTGGAGGCCTATCATTGTCGATGAAGTTCAAACTCAGAGGTATGGAATACTTTTATCAAAGAGCTAAAATTGATGAAATTTTTGGTAGTGATCCTGAGTCGATTTTTGTGCATGAGAATTTGAATATGGGGGAATTTCGGGAATCTATTACTGGGATCACATTGGATAGGAAATTCAATATCAAGGAATGTAGAGCTACATCGATTAGGAATCCTGTTATTAGATATATTCATAAGTTTGTTGGCGGTTCTGTTTGTGGGAGGTACGAGTCAAGCAATGTGATTACTCCCGAACTCCACATGTTGTATGCTTTGACAATGGGGTTAAATTTTCATTGGGGGCTATGTTAATGGATGCTTGGAGTCGTGCTGCTAACACCAATACACGCACTTTCACTTGTGGAATGTTAACTCCTATTTTTGAGGATATTGGTGTTGAATTGTCTGGTCCTACTGCTCCTCCTTTGTTCTTGGATTCTAGCTCATTGCTAGCTGGCCAATTTTTAGTTCCTGGGCATAGGAATTCAATGTATTACAAATTTGGGAATTTGGCGATATTGATGCCGAGACCGGATTGGACTACAGTAGCGGATCTGTCTGATAGATCCAACTGGCTGCTGGATACCGAGGACCACAAGGATGTGGTCGGAGTGCTATCTCCTGATGGGTACTTTACAACCCTCCGGCACCTTTCTGAGGCAGAACAATGGCAGTTGAGGGAGGGCGGTCCGAGTACCAGTGCACATCCTCAGTCTGGGCAGACTCCGTTGACTGATTGGCAGCAGCAGATGTACTCTATGTTGCAGCATACTAATGCATCTATAGAGTCTTTGTCTTCTTCTTAGCAGGGCTTGGATTTTTCTATGACATCCCGCTTTGATGGCCTTGATAGGAGAGTTGACTCTATTCAGGGGGATGTGAGGGAGCTGCAACGCCGAGTCCCCATTCTGTACCAATCTCGCAGAGCACGCCAACAACAGCAGCAGGATAGGGATGAGCAATGACGCACCGACTACCTTTTTACAAACTTAGTCTCACTTGACTAAGTTTGGGGGGAAGTGTCGGTAGTTGGTGCTCTGGTTCATTCTCTTCTCTATCTCTCTATCTTTATGAAGCTTTCTAGTTTAGCTTAGTGTAGTTGAATATTTCAAAAATTTGATAATTGGATTTGGTTGTACTATGATTTACTTAACATTTGGATTTTGAATTTGGTTGATGATTGTGGAATGATTTTGGATGATGAATGGATGGATGATTTTGGCAAGTACATGTGTTAATTATTTCTATTTGGTTTTGGCATGTGGATATGTTATGGTTTGGAATGAATGGTGGAAATGGTGGATATCGTCGTATACTTTGTTGATAATTGGTTTGTGGATAAGTTGGTGGATATGAGAGCTTATTCGGCTACTTTATGCTCAATTGTTTGGTGGTGTATGCTTTGTAGTAGGTGCAAATAAGGAATGGAGAGCAATGATCGTGCCTACTGATGGGTAACGTTTTCTATCGACTTTCCTACCATCTAGTTTCGTTACATTTGTGTTTTGGAATGTAGATTGTTGTAGGATCGTTGTGTGCTTGTGTGTGTGTGATGAACCTAGATGAGGCTTGAGATTTAATCATGATTTACTTAGTGGAGTTTGATGTCTACCTTAACTAATGATAGGGTGGAATCTAGTTTTCAAAGCATGTTTTAAGTTTAACTTTTGAATTGCCGAGTTTTGTATGTGGTTAATGCATAGGACTTGACAAAAAGCTGTGAGGTTTGAGCCATGATATTGTCATATCTTTATTGTTTGTGAGTGGCAAGATTGAGAGTACGAGATCTAGAACTTGCATCCGTTCTCTATCTATTGGCATGAGTGTGTAACTAGAAAATGATCTTAGGCCATCGTTTCTTAGTCCTACCTTTCACACCGGGAGTATAAGGTGATTGTTATCATGATTTTGCTTTTCATATCTTTGACCCCTGTGATTGAGCTTTATTGGTGAATTTTCCTTGATATAATTAGGACCATATTTGGAGGGAAAGAGTGTATGAGGGTGAATACGGTGATGAGAGTTGAGTTGGGAATTGATTGAATTTGTATTGATGAGAAATGATGAGGCATGAAAGAGTGAAATGAAGGATTGTTGTTGATCCTAGAAAAATGAGCACCTACCAAACAAAATTTTGGTGCAAGTGTTAGAAAAAGAAAAGAAAAAAAAAAGTGTGTTGGGAAGCACCGACAAGATGAATGAAAGATGGTGCTAGAAAAGAAAAAAAAGAGAAAGAAAGGAAAAAGAAAAAATGTGTTGTGAAATGAAAAGCCTCGGGGGTTTGTAGTGGTTCGGAAAGAACAAGTTTGGGGGTTTTGGAAAATTGAGAAGTTTAGTCACTTTGGCCCAAAATCACCCACCTTCTAGTTAGCCACGTTACAACCCATGAAAAGACCTTTTTGATTCAAGAAACTAACTCGTTGTAGTATAGTGGTGAGAATGGATGCAAGCCTATGAAAATCAAGCTCGATATCTTGTGAATGTGTGAAATCTCATCATCCCTAAACACGTGAGGGAGTGCTTTCATTTCTTGTATCCATTTTGATGAGTGGTTCATGTCCTTTGCATTAACCTTGTTACAAAGTTAGGTGATGATCTCGTTTTACTTGAACATGCTAAGATAACTTTGATGAGCTATGAGGTATTGCATGAGGTAGATTAATTACTCTACTTTGTTTTGATTGAGGACAATCAAAGGTTCAAGTTTGGGGGATTATGATACGTGCATAAAATGACCTATATTTTGATATGTGTACATGCTTGTTTGTGGCTATTTTACTCCCGTATCATATGTTTTTGTCATATTTTCATTGTGTTTTCGTATTTTGTGTGGTTGATGTGTGTAGGATAGGTTTTGGGCATAAACAAGCAATTTTGGTGGAGTTTTGGAGGAAAATCGCACGTGTTTTGGAGTTTGGAGAGCTCGACCGGCCGAGTGGGTGCAGGACCGGCCAAGCGGGGCTTTCAGAGGGCTCGATCGGCCGAGCAGGTGCAGGACTGGTCGAGCACGAGCTGACAGAGACTTGGCTCGGTCGAGCCATGCCTTGCTCGGCCGAGCCAAGTCAGTTTTTGGTGGTTTTTGGCAGTTATTGACGGCCCGGGCGAGCCAAACTTCGACCGGGCGATCCGAGGCCCTGATTGCTTGCCTATAAAAGGGGAAGAGGCGGTTATTTGAAGAACTTTTGTCATTTTTCACATACGTTAGCTAGATTTTTCCCTAGATTCCAATTTTCCATTCCAATTCATCATAATCCTAGAGCATCTAGGAGATTAATTCATCAATACTTGGAGGAGAGTGAAGATTAAAGGTGATGGATCAAAGCAACCAAATCCAATTTGGGGAAGATTCTTATTTCTCCTTTCAATTTGTAATGACGTTCATTGAATTCAAACTTGTAATTGTACAATTGAAAGGTATGAAGTTCTAATTCTACTTGGATGTTGATTTGGATGAGGATGCATGAGATTTAGGTTTGATTATTGCTTGTTTACCTTCCTCTTTGTGATTGAAGCATACTAGAGCTTGTTCTTATTCATCTAGATGTAGGTAGTCGCCAGTTTAGATGATAATTGACACAATCATTGCAACCAATACGCGGATAGGCGTGTCGTGAATAGTATGACTTCTTGTGTACCTTGATCCAATCCCTTTGCGGAGATAGGGCATAGGGCAATGATTTACGAGCTTTTAGGAGTGGTCTAGGGTCCGATAACGTGATGGTTTGAGGACGTTAGTATCATCTACGGTTGGTTCACCATGACTGGGGATTGACTATTGTAGGGTAAGAGTTCATTCAATTAGGAATTAAAATGTGTTTACATCTATGATTTACCTAAGTTGATGCATCCAAGTTCATATCAACATCCTATCTTCCTAATATGAGCATTTGTGTGTTTTGATTTACCAAAGTGAGAAAGGAATTTATTGAGTGAATTTTGATTGATTATTTGATTCATGATTGTAATTCGATATTAGCATAGGTTTACATTGTTTGCCTAGGTGATAAATAACTACTCAACGATTAATTTTGCCTAGCTATAAGATTTTTGCCGTAGTATCCCGGTACTCTAGCAGGCGAAACGGAGAAGAACCTGGATTTGATATTTTATTCTTTGTGTGGTTGAGAGTTTAATTCCATTGAACTTTTAGCAGCATCATTAACTTTGAAACATTTTTGTATCTTACAGGTTCATTTATTCCAAAGTGTGTTGATGAGATGCAACATTTTAAGTGCAGAGTTTTTAGAACTATTGATGTTGGTATTGAGTTTTATAGACACTACGCTCGTGTTGCTGCTTTGAAGAAGAAGATGTTTAATTTTTTTAAATTCGTATTTATGTAAAAATGAAGTAAATCGGGCTAAAAATGATGTAAATTGGACTAAAAATGAAGTAAATCGGGCTTAAAATGCAGGTTGCTGTTTGTGTTTGAGTTTTTTTTACAGTTTTAGCCTTTAAATGCTAAAACTGCAGGATATTGGGGCAAAAATGCTGCGTTTTTCAATTTGCTGAGAATGAATCCTGTTCGTCGATTTGATGAGATGGACGCGCGAGATCTATTCTTATTTCTCATAGTA
>JAPKLW010005719.1:0-19762 GCA_026898455.1 Plectranthus barbatus | reverse complement strand
CGGTTTTGGCCATAACTTCCTCTCCCGAACTCCGATTGACCCGATTCTAGTTGCGTTGGAAAGCTAATTCAAAGATCTTTCCATCCATGTGCTTTATTAGCTCAGATTCCATCTGTGGAAGAAGTCGTGACTGTTCCTTTGAACATCATCTGCTTTCGGTACGGGTTTTCAATGAATTTGGCCTAAGACCTGCAAAATTCACCCATCAAAGGCATAACACCCTCTAAAGTAGACTCATGCACAAAAATAAGTAAAAACATAATGTAAAACACTTGAAACAATGGAGAAAAATATAGATAAGTGAGTATAAATATGAGCTTATCAGCCACCCCTACCAGTGTCAAGCAGGTTCAATACCATGCTGTAAGACCTCAGTACTCGCAATACATACCACATAGGAAGAACACATATGTGAGGCCTGAGTCCAATCGATTTCCATTTCAAAGGACTAGGAAGGCTAAGCACACTACTCCACCTAGATCAAATTATGCAAAGCATGCTTATCCAAAGGTTGAGAAGGTTCTGAAGGGTGAGATAAAGAAGAAAATCTTGACAATCACCAAGATGTGGGTTCCAAAAGGAACCATGGTTCACGCTAATCCTACAGGACCCGATGTTAAGCGGGTACCTAAACAAAATTGCTAATTGTTTTGCAGGCACAAGATCCAAGCGCTAAGACATCCGAAATGTCAAATGAATGGATCTTTGATAGTGGTTGTTCAACGCACATGACGGGGGAAGAAGAGTTGTTCTCTGTTCTTCAAAGATTTATGGCCCCACAGTCATGTTCGACGACAACAGCAAAGACAGGGTGATTGAGAGAGGATGCATAGAGCGAAATGGACTAAGGATCATCAATGTTGCGCTCGTATCCAACCTCAAGCACAACCTACTAAGCATAAGCCAGCTATGCGAGAATGGGTACAACGTATCTTTCGTTAATACTGGTTATTCTATTGATGACAATGCTACAGGTGAAGTCAATCTTAGAGGCATCCGCAAGGGTGGCCTATATATTGTTGATTGACAAAGTGGTCAACAACACTCATGCTTTGTAGCATTGAGCAAGGAAGAGATGAATTGACTATGGCATAAGAGGTTAAATCATCTTAACTTTAAAACCATTAACCATTTAGCCAAGAAAAAGCTTGTTGTAGGTCTGCCTGCTGAGACTTTCCGCAAGGAACGTTTGTGCAAAGCATGCCAGCAAGGGAAGCAGACCAAAACATCATTGTTGGGAATTATTTGTGAATTCCTCCCTTAGATCAAAATTGTAAAAGGTTTTGTTGAATCAAAGCCTTAGTAGAATGGTCGATCATTGCTGAATTCTAGCATAGTCTAGAAACTCCTATGTAATGTCATGTCTAAGAAAAATATCAAGTTGTAATAGATTAGGAAGTGCTTGAGAAGGTTGCTGAAAGATTCAGCAAATGGAACAACGAAAATCAATCCAAGCAACTTTGGGATGCCAGAGGAGTTCTCAGCATATGGTAGCTGCTAGAGAATTCAGCAGACAAGAATTGACTGCTAGAGTTAATAGCGGTCAATGATATGTGTGTAATTTGCATGATTTTTGGGATGTGAATTGAATGAATTGGTGAGAATTTGGTACACAAATCACACACATATCTCTTATTTTCTTGGTTTTCCCTCACTTGGTGTTTTGGAGTTGTTTTGTGTGTGCAGGATGTGAAAAAGGTGAAAAAATGCAATTTTTGGAGCTAAAATGAGGCCAAGGGCGAAGCAAATCCCGTTAGAGACACACACCTCCCGCTCGGGACAAGAAAAACAGGAAATTGCCGAAAAGTTGAAGCCGGTCCCGCTCGGGACCCTTATTTGGGAGGCTCCAGTGCGTTCGGGATACGTCATTTAGGCGTGAATTCGAGAGATGGTGTGAGAAGTCGTAGCAGATCCCGCTCGGGACCATGTCGTCCCGCTCGGGATCGATCGGGGTTTTCTGGCGATTAACTTTTCTCCTCCCGCTCGGAATGGAATTTTTCAAGGGATGATCCCGCTTGGGATGGAATAACTGAAGCTGCGGGTTTCACACCAATAAAAGGCCAAAGGATTTTACAAAGTAAGGGTTCGACATTTTAAAAACCCTAGAGAGACTAAGGCACGAATTAGCAGCGTTTTTCACTTTCAAAAAGCTGGAAATTGAAGGTGGAAGAGAGGATTCGAAGCGAGATTGAAGATTCATCATCAATTCCTAAGCTTTCTTATTCTCCTTTCTCTTCCATGTTCTACTTTGTGGTTTTGACGATTTCCATTGTAATTATGAGTAGCTAAACTCATTGTTGAGGATTTGGATGTGATTGGGATTGATTTGAATATTGTTTGGATTTGAATAATTGAAGTTTCATAGGTTTGATTATTATTGTGAGTTTGATTTGTTCGTGATTGATCACCATGTGTTGGAAAGTATGCCTCAATGAATTAACTTGATAGGTTTGTGCATTTGAGGGGATTGCAATAATAATTAGGTATTATTTCACTTAGAAGATAGGTGAATTGGTATCTAGGTCAATGTGTTTGTGTGCTTTTGGGAGTTAATTGAGATTAATACATCTAGACTTAGGTTGAGATTTTAGTTAGTCAACGGTTATTGCACCGGTACTATGGGTTGTAACTAGAATTTGATGAACCGACCCATTCTATCTATTGAAATTGGTACGTAAGAGTGACAAGTCCAAACATATTCATAATCCACTCCCAATCCATCCTATATTCCTCAACCGTTCTTTTTTGGAATTTACTTAGTTGAATTGAAGTTTATTTAATTATTTTTAATCGATAATTGCATGTTAGATAGTTGGAATTTGATATTCAAAGTTATTTTATCACGTCTAGATATTAGGTTTCAAAATCAGACTTTTACTTAAACAACGGGCGAATTGAGTCTTCGTGTTCGATAATTTTTACTTGATAAAAATACTGCAATCAAGTTTTGGCGCCGTTGCCGGGGACTCAAATTGTAGGTCGTTGTTTGATATTAGGGGATTTACGAACTTGGTAGTCTAGATTAATTATATAGTTACTAAATTCTAGTTCTTGTTGGTGCAGGTAGTGCATGATTACAAGAGCTAAGGCAAAGAAAATACAAGAGCAGGCAGCACAGGTAGCCGTGAAAGAAGACATGGGGGACGATATTCCAAGGAATGACAGACAGTTGATTGAGGATCTACAGAGGCAACTGGAAGAAGTCCGGAACCAAGTCACCAATCAGGGAGGACGCGAGCGAAGAGAGGAGAGGAGAAATCCTCTCAATAATCTATTCCGACCGTAGAGAGGAGAATCTACTGAGGGATTCAATGTGCGGACGGACGCCACTCACTTCGAGATCAAACCACAGCTCGCTCAAATGGTCCAAAGGAATCAGTTCGGGGGGAAACCTGGTGAAGATCCGAATAGTCATATCACAAAGTTTCTGGAGGTAGCAAACATGATAAAGATCAACCAAGTCCCTCAAGAACAGATCAGAATGTATCTATTTTCCTTCTCCCTGACGGACGAGGCCAAGGCTTGGTTAATAGGACTGAATAAAGCGGAGGTACGCACATGGGAAGATCTGAAAGAGAAGTTTTTGCTGAAGTACTTTCCGCCGGGCCTGACGCTTAAGAGGAAAGCAGAAATTCAGGCATTCAGCCAACAATATGACGAGCCACTCTACATGGCATGGGATAGATTCCGCGAGCTTATAAGGAGATGTCCAAAACATGGGATGTCTAATGCACAAATTATCTGCCAATTTTATGCCGGAGTAGAAAACGAGACACAGTTGCGGCTGGACAATATTGCTGGAGGAGACTTTCTCGATCTGGAGGAAGATGAGGCCCAGAAGGCCATAGAAAAGCTGGCTGAGAACAGCTACAAATGGCCGAAGGAAAGAAGAGAATACAAACTTGTGAAGAGTGTCGCTGATTTAAAGGATCAGGAAGAGATGAAGGAAAAAATGGCCTCGATGGAAACAAAGATGGATCTACTTCTTTTGGATAGAACTCAACAGCAGCAGCAGCAAATAGGGAGTTTCACAAGGGGAGGAACTCATATTCTGAATCAGTACAGTGAAATGGCACAAGTGGAAGCCCAACCAGTTGATGATGTGAACTATATTGGCAGAGGAAATTATGGGAACTACCGAAGGCCGTACTATCAGAATGATAATCCTCAGTATCATCCCAACCTTCGGTACCCTCAGAACCAGTCTTATGGGAATCAGAACAGTGCTACGAATCCACCTCCCGAATTTGAACAGAGAGGTGAAGGATCGAATCAAGGAAATGGGAGTGATAACTCGAGGAGACAGTATGGGCAGCAAGACCGAAGAGGACCCAGTTCTAGAGAAGAAGAACTGGAGAAGAGATTCGAAAAGTATGAGAGTTTGATGACAGAGATGCAGAACCAGATCTCTACTATCGCTAAGCATGTGAGCGGTAGTCATAAGCAAGGGCAATTTCCCAGCGATACTGAGACCAATCCAAAGAAGAACTGCAGCGCCATTACCACCCGAAGTGGTAAAGCATATGATGGGCCCAGTAACCCCACAGCGGGTGATGATGGACAGGAGCACCAAGATAAGGGTCCTGAAGAGGAGGACGTTGAACCTAAAGTGACTCCCCAGCTAGTCAAAACACAAAAGGGGAGCACTTCTGGAGAAATTGTCAAGGGTAGCAACAAACCCTTTCCTCAAAGATTGGCGAAGAATAAGATGAGCAAGCAGTTCGCAAGGTTCCTTGAACATTTGAAGAAAGTGCAGATAAATCTGCCACTTTTAGAAGTGTTGCAGGATATTCCAGGATATGCTAAATTCCTAAAGGAATCAGTGACCCAGCGGAAAAGATTTGGGGAATTCGAGACTGTGAATCTGTTTGAGGAGTGCAGCGCTGTGATTCAGAAAAAGATGCCTATTAAGAGATAGGACCCCGGGAGCTTTACTATCCCTTGTGTTATTGGTGGGCTGGAGATTGGTCATGCCTTATGTGACTCTGGCGCGAGCATTAATCTGATGCCGCTGACGATCTTCAATAGATTGCAAATCGGAGAGATAAAACCAACCACTATTACTCTCCAAATGGCTGATCGTTCTCTTTCACAGCCAAAGGGGATAGTGGAGGATGTCCTGGTGCAAGTCAAGGAGTTCATCTTTCCCGCAGACTTTGTTGTGCTGGATATGGAGGAAGACAAGAATGTGCCCTTAATTCTCGGGAGACCATTCTTACGAACCGGAGGAGCCTTGATCGATGTGAGAGATGGAGAGCTGACTTTTCGGTTCAATGACCAGAGGGTGACATTCTCGATTTCCAATGCGATGAAGAAGCACGAGGACAGGTATGATGAGTGCAACAGTGTTGAGGTAGTATCTCTTCCCTATTCTTTTGATTCTGATAAGAAAGATGTTTTAGAGGAAGTTATTCATGATTCTTTGCACTCTAACTTTGACTTCGATGAGTTGTATGAAGTTTGTGATGAGTTGTTAGAGATGGTGAATGCATTGGAGAAGGCACCGGAGGTCAGGCCAAAGCAAGATGTGAAATTTCTGGAGTTGAGGACCAAGGAAGAGGAATTGGAAGCGAAGCTGAAGAAGGAACAGAAAAAAAACGAAGCCCCTGCGGTGGAGCTCAGAGAATTGCCAGACACTTTAAGATATGTTTTCCTGGGAGAGAAGGACACGTATCGAGTGATCGTGAATTCGGCACTGTCTGAAACAGAAGTTGAAAAGCTGAAGAGAGTTCTGAGGATGCACAGAGCCGCGATAGGGTGGCAGGTTTCCGACATAAGGGGGATCAGGCCGTCTATTGTGATGCATATGATCATTTTGGAGGAAGGAAGCAAGCCAAAAAGACAACCTCAGAGAAGACTGAACCCGAAGATGCAAGAGGTTGTGAAGAAGGAGGTGCTGAAATTGTTGGACAACAACATCATTTATGCTCCGAGTGACAGCGAGTGGGTCAGCCCAACTCACATGGTTCCGAAGAAAGGAGGTTTCGAGAAAGTCATCAAGCCTGGAGGAGAAGAAGTGATCGAGAGACCAACCACTGGATGGCGTTTCTGCATTGATTACAGGGCCTTAAATAATGCAACTCGTAAGGATCACTTTCCCTTACCTTTTATTGACCAAATGCTTGACCGTCTTGCAGGAAAATCGCACTACTGCTTCTTGGACGGATACTCAGGATATAATCAGATCATGGTGGCTCCTGAAGACCAACACAAGACAGCCTTTACTTGCCCCTACGAGATTTTTGCATACAGAAGAATGCCCTTTGGGCTGTGCAATGCGCCAGCCACTTTTCAAAGGAGTATGATGTCCATATTTCATGGTTTAATTGAAAACGTTATGGAGGTATTTATGGACGATTTTTCTGTTTTTGGTTTGTCTTTCGATGATTGTTTGGTTAATCTGAAAACTATTTTGCAAATGTGTGAGGAAACTAACTTAGTGCTAAACTGGGAAAAATGTCACTTTATGGTTAGAGAAGGAATAGTGTTAGGACATAAGGTGTCAAGTAGGGGAATAGAGGTTGATAAGGCTAAGATTGTAGCTATTGAACAGCTTCCCTTACCTAAGACAGTGAAAGGAGTTAGGAGTTTCTTAGGGCACGCTGGCTTTTATAGGAGGTTTATTCAAGACTTTTCTAAGATAACTAAGCCTTTGTGTAGTTTATTAGAAAAAGACATTGCCTTTGATTTCAGTGAGGAGTGTGTGAAGGCCTTTGAGAGATTGAAAAAAGCGTTAGTGTCTGCTCCTGTGTTAGTGACTCCTGACTGGGAGGAGGATTTTATTCTGATGTGTGATGCTAGTGACTCTGCTGTGGGGGTAGCTCTAGGCCAGGTTAGAGATAAGATCTTTAGAGTTATTGCCTATGCTAGCAAAACATTAAATCCTGCTCAACTGAATTATACTGTGACTGAGAAAGAGTTGCTTGCGGTTGTCTATGCTTATGATAAATTTCGCCCTTATTTGATTGGAGCAAAGTCTGTTGTGTATACTGACCATGCTGCGATTAGATATCTGTTTGCTAAGACTGACTCGAAACCTAGGCTGCTGAGATGGATTTTGCTTTTACAAGAATTTGATATGGAGATTAGGGATAAAAAAGGTTGTGAAAATGTGATTGCAGACCATCTATCTAGGTTAGAGAATCCGGTTGAGGGTGACAATCAGGCTAGTTTGATTAAGGAGGATTTTCCAGATGAGACAATTATGACTGTGACTACTGCTACTGTTCCGTGGTATGCGGATTTTTGCAATTTTTTGGTTGCAGGTGTCCTACCTCCTGATGCAGAACCTTATCAGAGGAAGAAGTTTCTGAAGGAAGCAAAATACTACTACTGGGAAGAGCCGTATCTGTTCCGCAGATGTGCTGACGGCATTATCCGCAGGTGTGTCCATCAAAGTGATTGGAGGAAAATCATGGAGGAATGCCATCATTCGGTAAGTGGAGGTCATTTCGGTGTGAACCGAACAGCTCGAAAGGTACTCTCTTGTGGTTTTTACTGGCCTTCAATTTTTAAGGATTGTATTTCTATGGTGAGAGCTTGCGAGAGATGTCAGAAAATGGGGAGTATAACTCGGAGGGATGAGATGCCACAGAAAATCTTTATAGAAGTTGATATATTCGATGTGTGGGGCATAGACTTTATGGGTCCTTTTCCATCTTCATTCGGGTTCAAGTATATTCTCCTTGCTGTGGACTATGTGTCTCGATGGGTTGAGGCCATACCCACAGTTACTAATGACTCGCAAGTGGTGCTTAAGTTTTTGCAGGCATTGGTTGCTCGATTCGGCATTCCCAGGGCTTTAGTGAGTGATGGGGGCAGTCACTTCTGCAACAAACTCATGGACAAACTGCTGGCAAGATACGGGGTGCGACAGAGAGTGACAACGGCATACCATCCGCAAGCCAATGGACAAGCTGAACTGGCTAATAGAGAAATCAAGCAAGTGCTGGAGAAGACGGTGGTGAGCCGGAAGGACTGGAGTAAGAGACTAGATGACGCCCTTTGGGCCTACCGGACAGCTTTCAAGACACCGATCGGCATGTCCCCATACCAACTGGTCTACGGCAAGTCTTGCCACCTTCCAGTTGAGGTCGAGCATAAGGCGTTCTGGGCACTTAAGACTTTGGATCTTGATTTCCTGAAAGCTCAAGGGGATAGGGTGCAGAAGCTGAACGAGCTTGAGGAATGGAGACATGAGGCTTATGAGAGCACGAAGTTGTGCAAGGAGAGAGCCAAACGGTTCCATGACCGTCAGATTCGAGTAAAGAAGTTCTACAAAGGTGACCTTGTTCCTTACTTTAATTCTCGATTAAAATTATTTCCGGGTAAATTCCGCTCTCGTTGGACAGGACCGTACAAGGTGCACGAAGTATTCGAGAACGGGACTCTGAACTTGGAAACTGAAGATGGCCACCTCTTCAAGGTAAATGGGTACCAAGTCAAAAGATTTCACACTTCCGAGCCACCACGGACTGTGAATGAGATCTCACTCGCGTGATGGTAAGTGGGTAAGTTCGTCGAGCTCCCGACGTTAAACGCAGCGCTTCTTGGGAGGCAACCCAAGTTCGATTCACTTATCTTGTTTTGTTAATAGATTAGCATGCATTTGCTCTCATTTCGTTTTGCATTGTATCACGTTTGGGGGAACTTTAAGTTACTAATGATTGTTGGAAGTTGTTTGGAGTGTTGCAGGAGGAAAATACTTCATTTTTGAGAAAAACTACGCGTTGGGCCGTGCTCAATCCCGCGCGGGACCACGTTGTCCTGTTCGGGATTAACGTAATTCAAAAAATTAAGGCAGGCCGAACATCATCCCGAGTGGGATCATCTCATCCCGTTCGGGACGCGTAACTTGGTGCGGATTTTGACGTAACCCGAGCGGGAGAGGCTCGGGATGGAGTTTTTGAAGTTTTGTGTGAAACACCGTGAAGAATCCCGAGCGGGATCCTTTGGTCCCGTTTGGGACCGGTCTAATCTTAGCAGGGAACCGAGCCGATCGAGCCATCCCAAATGGGATAGGTCCGTCCTGTTCGGGACCCTTCGCGTGGTTTAAATAGGCGAGCCGCGCGGGATCAGAATGCTTCACCTCTTTTTCTCTCCTTGCGAACGGTAACCTCCACTTTTTCGTTCTTCCCTTCGATTTCCGGCGACATAAGGTAATTTCTACCCCTATTGCATGTTTATTTCATCTTTGTTCCATGTTTTTGTTCCATTGTTGACGTATAGCCGATTAAATTGGGGGATTATTGGTATTTGAAGTTCCACCCTAGGGTTTTGAAGTTATGCACGGTAGGTGTTTGTTAGAATGTCCCAAAGCATGGGTGAGATTTTTTGCCTATTTTTATTGCGATTTTTGGCATGTTCCTTGATCTTGAATGTGATTCATGATGAATTTTTGTGAAATTGGGAATTATTGATGTCACTTGCAATATATGGGCTTGATTTACATAGTTGAATTTAGAATGTACTCATGTGAATGGTGGGTCGTTAATTTTGCTATAATGATTCTTTACGAACATGAATTATGGTGAAATCTTGGTGCTTGGGTGATTCATAGAATGTGTAGGATATTGATTTTTCTTTTGTCTACCCTTTGTAGAGAATATGGCACCCCGACGCCCCGCCAACTTCACCGATGAGGAGTACAAGGCGCTCAAAGCCTTGAGCAAGTGTGTTGTGCACGGCTCAAAATACCCTTGCACGACGACGATGGCTTCATTAGGTATCAAAGACGATGTCGTGACTCTATTGAAGAATATCGGCTGGGAATCCCTACTCAACCAAAAGTGGCCAGCTTTCGAGGAACAAACAAGAGAGTTTTTAGCTTCCGTATCTGTGCGGAAGAGCACCGACAGCTTGCCAAGCCACCTCACCTTTAAGATGGAGGGTAAGAGCTATACCTTGCAGCGCAAAGAATTGGATGCCATTTATGGGTGCGCGGAGGACGCGAATTATATCCCCGAGGAGGGTTTCCATGCCAAGGACTTCTGGCACCTGATCTCTGGAGAGACCGTCTTGGGAACTATACGGATGAAGTTGGTTAAGGGCCCGCTCATCAGGAGCCCGATTCTGCGCTACATACACAAGTGCATAGCCACCTTTGTCGCCGGCCGCCACGAGAGCAATAATGTCATCATATCAGAGTTTTTCCTGCTCCACTTTCTGCTGGCAGGGGCACCCTTCTCCATGGCTGCTGTGGCCATGGACAACTGGAGCCTACCCCCACACGCCCCAACATCTATTGTGGGGGCCTGATCACACCGATCCTCGACCATTTCCAGATCCCGAGGAGAGGGACAGAGGTGCCACCGTCTGTGGTGGACCTCCTAGTGCTCACATCAGCATGGCACATCTCCATCATCCCGCCGAATACCATTTTGTATAAGGTGGTGGGCGACGCCTGGTTAAGGCTGCCCAATACTGCTGCTACCACCTTGACTGCTCTGGATTCCGAGACAAACATGTTGCTGGACTCGCCAGCGCACAGAGCCCTGTGGCTCCAAAAAGGCCGGGATGGAACTTATGGGAGCTTTGCGACCACTATTCCTGTCCAAGAGGGGATTGAGGAGGAGTCTGATGATGCGGAGGAGACCCAGCAGGGGCGAGGAGCCGGGACGTCCTCATCTGGAGGCCGTCACGGATGGCAGACTGAGATGCTGGAGACGATGCAGAGCATGTCCTCCTCGATGGCGAGACTGGATTTGAGGATGGCCGGACTGAGCACGGAGATGACTGGGTTGAGGGCCGACATGGGGGCTCAGAGGACATGGATGGAGCAGCAGTTCACTGGAGTGAACACCAGATTGTCCGGCGTGGAATCGGAGCTGAACGACTTGATTGCTCAGTTTCCTGCCTACTATAGGAGGCGCCGGAGGAATGAAGATGCTCCCGGAGGTGCCCAGCAGTGATTGTCGTCCTTTCCGTCTTTTCAAACTTAGTTTCTTCGAACTAAGTTTGGGGGGTTGGACGGATGGACGCCGGTTTCCCCTCCTATCCTTATCTAATGGTTATGTTGGTTTTATGATTGTTGAACTATTTTACTGCTTTTGAACTATTTTTACATGTTTTTGAACTGTTTACTTGCTTTTGTAGTGTTGATTAGGAGTTGGTGGATTGTGTAGTTCGATTGGGTTGTAATGATGATTAACTTTGTCTGATGAAGAGGATGATATTTCGAAACTACTGGTTTTGTGTGTGTGTTGATGATTACAGGTGGGCTGAACGAAATTCAAGTGAAACCATGCTGAAATTTTTAAGGAATGTTCGCACTTGGTAATTTCTGAAAAAAGGGTACACGTTTTCTGATCTAACTCTCACACTGTGCTTGAAATTGAAATGTGTTGTGGGGAAAGGCTCTTAATTGTGATAACTTGACTTGAGATTGGACTTATGATGAAGCATAACTTGATTGAATCGTTTGAGCTTATGATAGGGCAGAATAACTTGAGATTGATGCATACTTCCTGTTGAACAAATTTGGCATTTGATTTCATGTTATATTAATGCGTAGAACTCGAAAAATTTTAACCTGTGAGATTTGAACCTGATTGATTGAGAGGGGCGAGGCACAAGGAAAATGAGTAGAGTCTGTCGATGCCACTTAGTTTAACATGTACATTAATCCTGAAAATGATTCTAGGCCATTCTTTCTTAGTACCTACCTGTGATATTTATGGAGAATAAGGTGGAAATATGATTATCCTAGCCCTTGTTTTGAAGCCAACTTGAGCCTTGAATTCTTTCATGATGAACTTAGGAACAAGTTGTGGGTCAGGAGAATATGAGATAAGGAGAAGTGAATGTGTTGTGTTTGAGATGAAAAGTGAATTGTATTAGAAAATGAAGGAAATGAGGAAAAGAAAAGAAAATGATAAAAATAAAAAGAAAAGTAGATGGCAAGTTGAATGCATATGTAGTGATGAAAAGATGAGAACTTGTCGGGTTATGGAATAAGAGTATGCACTTTGATATTGAAAGGTTGATCGTTTGAATATGGGCAAGTTGAATGCGTATGTAGTGATGAAAGATGAGAACTTGTCGGGTTATGGAATAAGAGTAGGTACTTTGATATAGAGGGGTTGATTGGTTGAATGTTGAGAAGGGGGATTGAATGAATGAGTCACTTTTGCCTAAAACACCCTACCGGTTAGTCAGCCACATTACAACCTGATAAAGTCCTATTTGATTCTAGAGAAATGTATTAATGTGAACGAATGTGGCAGAGATGAACAATACAAATGGAACTTGTGCCCTTGTGCTGAGTGAAAAAAAAAAGTGAAAAAGATGAAAAATAAAAAAAGAATCTTCACAATTGAGTGTGAGTGTTATTCCTTATATGATCACATGCCGGTAAGGTGAGTTCTTCGCATTAATCTAAACATGGTAGATGATGAAAAATTTGCGAGATAGAAATTTGTGTTGATTGAAAGTGGTGAGCTATGAAGCATTGCACCAAGCAAATGAAAATCTAGTTTTTGTTTTCTTGATTGAGGACAATCAAGGGTTTAAGTTTGGGGGGTTTGATATGTGTGTAATTTGCATGATTTTTGGGATGTGAATTGAATGAATTGGTGAGAATTTGGTACACAAATCACACACATATCTCTTCTTTTCTTGGTTTTCCTTCACTTGGTGTTTTGGAGTTGTTTTGTGTGTGCAGGATGTGAAAAATGTGAAAAAATGCAATTTTTGGAGCTAAAATGAGGCCAAGGGCGAAGCAAATCCCGTTAGGGACACACACCTCCCGCTCGGGACAAGAAAAGCAGGAAATTGCCGAAAAGTCGAAGCCGGTCCCGCTCGGGACCCTTGTTTGGGAGGCTCCAGTGCGTTCGGGATACGTCATTTAGGCGTGAATTCGAGAGATGGTGTGAGAAGTCGTAGCAGATCCCGCTCGGGACCATGTCGTCCCGCTCGGGATCGATCGGGGTTTTCTGGCGATTAACTTTTCTCCTCCCGCTCGGAATGGAATTTTTCAAGGGATGATCCCGCTCGGGATGGAATAACTGAAGCTGCGGGTTTCACACCTATAAAAGGCCAAAGGATTTTACAAAGTAAGGGTTCGACATTTTAAAAACCCTAGAGAGACTAAGGCACGAATTAGCAGCGTTTTTCACTTTCAAAAAGCTGGAAATTGAAGGTGGAAGAGAGGATTCGAAGCGAGATTGAAGATTCATCATCAATTCCTAAGCTTTCTTATTCTCCTTTCTCTTCCATGTTCTACTTTGTGGTTTTGACGATTTCCATTGTAATTATGAGTAGCTAAACTCATTGTTGAGGATTTGGATGTGATTGGGATTGATTTGAATATTGTTTGGATTTGAATAATTGAAGTTTCATAGGTTTGATTATTATTGTGAGTTTGATTTGTGTTCCTTTCGTGATTGATCACCATGTGTTGGAAAGTATGCCTCAATGAATTAACTTGATAGGTTTGTGCATTTGAGGGGATTGCAATAATAATTAGGTATTATTTCACTTAGAAGATAGGTGAATTGGTATCTAGGTCAATGTGTTTGTGTGCTTTTGGGAGTTAATTGAGATTAATACATCTAGACTTAGGTTGAGATTTTAGTTAGTCAACGGTTATTGCACCGGTACTATGGGTTGTAACTAGAATTTGATGAACCGACCCATTCTATCTATTGAAATTGGTACGTAAGAGTGACAAGTCCAAACATATTCATAATCCACTCCCAATCCATCCTATATTCCTCAACCGTTCTTTTTTGGAATTTACTTAGTTGAATTGAAGTTTATTTAATTGTTTTTAATCGATAATTGCATGTTAGATAGTTGGAATTTGATATTCAAAGTTATTTTATCACGTCTAGATATTAGGTTTCAAAATCAGACTTTTACTTAAACAACTGGCGAATTGAGTCTTCGTGTTCGATAATTTTTACTTGATAAAAATACTGCAATCAGTCAAGTGCTAAGAAGAATGATTGCTAAGGCGTTAGCAATCATATGCTAAGAAAGAGACTGCTAGTCAGAAGCAAAGGTAGCAGAATGCTAAGGAGATAGCATTAGCTAGCATACAAGCAGATTGCTAAGGTATAGAAATCAGTAGTCAAGACCAATATGCTGAAATACACATCTGTTGAAAGAGTCAGCAGATTGAAGAGTGGATTGCTAAGAAGAGCGTAGCAATCAAGAGGTTTAGCAGATCGTTCCAGCATTCTCCAAGAATGCTAAGTAAGGAAAATATCTAGCAACGATCTCGAATACTACCGTTCTGACAAAGGTACAGTGAAAAGACAAAAGCTTTCCTGAAAAAGGTCGGAAAGTATTGTACGACGCCGGAAAGGATGGAAAAGCAGAAGTTATTTTGGACAAGAAGAGTTGTTGTGTCTAACGGGTCTGGAGATTCAAAGTTTGAATCTCCAAATATAAAAGTCTAAGTCCAAACCAGAGAGACAACTACTGCTCATTCTATACAACGATCACAACTGCAAATCGAGAGATTCCTTTGACAAAGCAAAAATGGAAAAAGAGAGTAGTCAGTTGAGAGCCCCCATTTAAGAAGAATCTTAAAAGCTCTGAACAGCAAGTGTCACTAATAGATTCCTTGAAGTTGCTCAAGAATCTTCAATCATTGGGATACCTTCCAATCATAGAAAGCATCCAACAGTCACATCTCTGAAAAGGGATTGACTCTCACGGGCAACTGCCGCAGAAACCAGACAAAGTTGGGAGAGAACTATAAAATCTCCATTAGCAGCAAAGGACAAGTTTTACGAAGGTGTCGCCCTTGACTTGGCCGGAGCTGTAGACTAGAAGATTAAAGCATCGGAGGATAGCTTTGTAGTGGCTAGGTCGAAGGTTCACTACCTGCTACAAGTGTTCGGCGAATCCTTGTACTTCAATATCTTTTTAGTGAATTCTTGGCGATACGGCTAAAGAGTGGATGTAGATCTATTGGATTGAACCACTATAAATATTGCGTGTTCTTTACTATTTTATTATTTACTGTTTGGGTGTTGTAATTTTGAAACCTAGCAACGATAGTTGCAAGAGTATTTGCTTGAAGAAACCCTAATTTCTACCTCGAGCTAAGACATTTTAAGAACTAAAGTGCAAGATAAATATTTAAACTTCTGCAGCATTCGTGTGTGTTTGCTGTTTGTTACTCACCACGACGACTCTGATCTAGGACCAACAATCATTCAGATCAAACCCGGAAAAGGCCACTTCAGAAAGAATCCTAGAACTTTAGCACATGGACTTATTTGGCCCAGTTACTCCACCCACTGTAAGTAAAAAGATTTATACACTTGTGGTTGTTGATGACTTCTCCAGGTACACGTGGGTTCGATTGCTGAGAACCAAAGATGAAGTAAAACTTGTTCTCCCTGAGCTGATCCTCAAAGAGGAGAATAGCAAAAAGGTTACCGTGAAGAGGATCAGATCAGATAACGGGACCGAGTTCTGTAATGGGATACTTATGGATTTTTGCGCCAAAGCTAGTATCGGGCATGAGAAATCCGCTGCTAGGACTCCCCAGCAGAATGGCCTATAAGAGAGAAGGAATAGGACCTTGAAAGAAGTAGTACGGTCAATGCTAGCCGACTTTGAGTTGAGTGGAAAGTATTGGGGCGAAGCAGTCATGATAGTCTGCTACACTCAGAAGAGGAGCGTGATCACATGAAGATTTAACAAGACTCCTTATGAAGTGTATAGTGGTCGTAAGCCTTCTATTACTCATCTTCGCACTTTTGGTTCAACATGTTATATTCATAACAATGGGAAGTCAAAACTTAACACTTTTTCGTCTAAGTCTGATGAAGGTGTGTTCCTGGGATATGGACACCCTTCTCACAAAGGCTATTGAGTGTTAAACAAGACGACCGGAGTTGTAGAAATAACATGTAATGTTATTTTTTATGAGTCTATCTTAGTGTGCAGAGTTATAAAAGAGAAAGAGGATAGCAATCATGAGACTAATGATGTCCATGGTCAATTGATCTTGAATTCTTTCAAAAATATGCATATTGACCCGACTAAATCTATGAGTGACTGCAATCCGACCCAGATGCACTCAGCAGGTGACCAGACTGTTGATAGAGCCGATGATGCTAACGATCATGCTGAGGCCACCAATCTGAATTATCTTAATGATAATTTGGATATCTTGGGATCGCTTGAAGAAGAAGATGACGATATCCTAGATCCAGCAAGAGATGCTGAAGACGGAGTAAGAGTTGTTGAAGGCGTTGCTAAAGCAGTTGCTGAGATTCCTGCTGCTGAAGTCCCAGATGGTGAAGTTTCGGTTGCTGAGCTGCCAGATGCTGAAGCCCAGAATGTTGAACCCAAGGCGGTTGCTGAGGAGGATATTGTAGCAGACAACAATCCAGCAGGCGATGCAAGTGTTGAAGTTCCAGCACCCAGCAACATTAGACCAAAATGGCTACGTGCTCATCCGTTAGATGCTGTCATTGATGATGTCAACTATCCAGTAAGGACGAGACAAGGAAATGCGATGCTAGCGTGCTACATTTTGCATGAAGAGCCTACCAAGGTTAAAGATGCTCTACAATGTCCAGATTGGGTGAATGCTATGCAGGAGGAGCTAGCAGAGTTCACCCGCAATCACATATGGGATCTTGTAGATAGACCAGGGCATCAGAGTGTTATTGGAACCAAGTGGGTTTTCAAGAACAAGAAAGATGAGTCAGGAATGGTCATCAGGAACAAAGCTTGTCTAGTAGCAAAAGGCTATAGACAATGCGAAGGAATAGATTACGAAGAGATGTTTGCTCCCGTAGCCCGACTGGAAGCAATAAGATCATTCCTCGCATATGCTGCACATCATGAGTTCTCTGTGATGCAGATGGATGTGAAGAGTGCCTTTCTTAATGGTGAGGTGAAAGAATAAGTGTATGTTGGGCAACCACCAGGCTTCGAGCAAGGAAATCAAGTTTATAGGCTAGGGAAAACCTTATATGGTTTGAAGCAGGCACCAAGAGATTGGTATGGAACGTTGTCTAAGTTTTTGCTAGACAATGGGTTCAAGAAAGGGAAGATAGATCAGACTCTCTTTCGCATCAAGGACGAAGGAAGTATCTTACTTGTGCAGATATATGTCGATGACATTATCTTTGGCTCTAAGAATCAAATTTTGTGTGACAAGTTTTCAGAACTGATGCAAAGTAATTTCCAGATGAGTACGATGGGAAAGATGTCCTACTTTCTCGGATTACAAGTCCAACAGTCAAGCGAAGGAATCTTTATTCATCAGAGGAAGTATACTCGCGATCTGATTGCTAAGTATTGTCCGGAGAAGACGAAGAGCTTAAGGATTCCTTTGAGCACGTCTTGCTTAGCTGCTCTTGAGAAAGAAGAAGATGACATGAATCCCACACTCTATAGAGGTATTATCGGTTCATTGCTATATTTTACTGCTAGCAGACCGGATATTTCATACGCAGTAGGAGTATGTGCGAGATATCAAGTAGATCCTGAGAAGTCAAATTTGGACACTGCTAAGAGGATTATTCGATATCTCAAATGCACCGAGGGTCTAGGAATTTGGTACCCAAGGTCTGATGGTCTAGCATTGAGTGGTTACTCCGACTCAGACTTTGGAGGGTGCAAGATTGATCGAAAGAGCACTAACGGGACATGCCAATTCCTTGGGCACAAGCTAATTAGTTGGTTTAGCAGGAAGCAGCACTCTGTGTCTACATCTACAACCGAAGCTGAATATGTAGCAGCCGCAAGTTGTTGTGCGCAAGTCTTGTGGATTCGGCAACAATTGCTAGATTATGACATTCCTTCGGAATGTGTGCCGATCTACTACGACAACAATAGTGCTATGTGCATAATGAAGAACCTCGTTCATCATTTTCAAGGACGAAGCATATTGATATCCGACATCACTTTATCAGAGATCATCAAGAGAAGAAGGATATCGACGTCCAATACATATGCACTGAAGATGAGTTTGCTGATATCTTCACTAAACCGCTAGCAGAGGCCAGATTTAAAGAGTTATGTATCAAGTTAGGCATTATGGAGATAGACGATGCTGTGGAGGAATGAGTTTTTATTCTCATTCTTTCTAGATTTCTTGGATTTCTGGAGAAAATGGAGAGAAACGTATCCAAGCTTACGTTTCCTGGTTGCTGAATCTTATTGCTGAAATAAGATTGCTAAGCAGATAGCAGATATGCTGAATCCCAGCTCTCAGCATTTCCGAATGTGTTTGTTTTATATTATAATGAGAAGTCTAGGCGTTTGCTAGAAGTTGGATGCTGAGTCCAAGCTATCAGCATTTCATGCCTTGTTATAATATTCAAGGAGTATGGAAGTTTGCTAGAGGAGTTGGTTGCCGAGTTGGAGCTCTCAGCAGACTATATTTGTATGCTAGAATTGAGTACTGTGTCCAAGCTCTCAACAGCTCATACGCATGCTAAGGATTCATATGCTAGCAAATTGATGAGTCCCAGCTCTCAACAGCTCATTCAAGACTTCAGTTTTTGGAACAATTTGGGTGGTGAGTGCTGATATTCTTGCGGCTAAATTTGGCCTTCCCAACAAAGTCGAGCGTGTTGCTACCTATAATGTCCACGATCTTGAGGAGATGGAGAGGAGATGGAATGCTTGGAAGAAGCTAGGATTGTTGAAAGACAATAAAGGGAAGCCGATCACTTTTAAGGTCGCCACTCCAATCAACCAATTCACAGATGAATACAAGCTCATTGCTGAGCTAGTAATAAAGATGTTCCAGTGTGATGTTGGTTCATACTCTCAGCTGTCTGCACATAAGTATGCCATTATGATGGCATTGGTTGATAGGATTGAAGGTAACTGGGCAGAGTTCTTCTATGGGCGGTGGTTGGAGCAGGCCAAGAAGAATCTGAAAATCAAGAAGGAGGGTATCTTCTCCTCCAATGTCAATTTTGGATTGAAGATAAGCAAGTTTATAGAGATGTTCTTCCACAGGAAGAGGCTTGACAGAGGGGAGAAGCTTCTTCCTACGGGTTTCATTCCCATGACAAAGAAGACGCCAACTCCTACCGATCCCACCCGACCAATCATGCTGAAGGGAAAGTCAAATGTTGACACCAAGGTTCCCACATCTCCTGAACAGCCTCATCCAGCCGAGCTAGCATTCCAAAGGTTGGAGCATGCGATTGCTATGACTCCAGAGGAGATAACAGCAGCCCGGAAAGCTGCTGAGACAGAGCAGTGCTTTAAGGACCTCGAGGATATCGAGAAGATCGAACTTGGAGATGTTGCTACTGCACAACCAGGTCCCCTCACTGTTGCCGTGCCCAAGAGGAAACGCACCAAGATTACTACCCCAGAGAAAAAGAGGACGATGAGACGGCTTCAGAAAGTTTCGGATAAGCCCTCTAAAGAAGTCCCCACCACTGCTGAACCTGAGAAAGACCAGGAGAAGAAGAGGACAAGGCGGAGGTTGGTGAAGAACTCCGAGAAAGAAGAGGAGAAAGCTACTGCGCGGACTCCAGTTGTGGAGATACCAGAGAAGGAGGCAGAGACTCCAGTAGCTGAGGAACCTGGAAAGGTTAGCCTGCTCTCTTCCAAACCCTTGTCTGAGCGATTGAGAGCGATAAGGGACAGGAAAAGGAAGAGGCAAGACGAGCGTAGGGCAAAAGAACAGAAGCGATTTAAGAAGAAGATGGATAAGATCACATTCGAGGCAAGGGATCACAATTTTGAACGAGTGAAACGCGTTGCCGATGAGCGTGTGATAGCGCGTTTCGCAACGCGCTAAAGCTGCAAGTGTACAGACCAC
>JAPKLW010005718.1:1907-19779 GCA_026898455.1 Plectranthus barbatus | reverse complement strand
AAAGTATGAGTGCTCATTAAATATAAAAATAAAAAATTATATATTTTATTACTTATCTTCAATTTAATTTTTATGACTCAGGTTATTTTGATATTGGTGATCCTACGTTCATCTGTAATTATTGTGGAGCATTTTTCTGGTATGGTAAAAGACAAAAGAAGGAAAAAAATGACATCCAATCCCAAATTTCCGTCTTGCTATTTTTCTGGAAAGATAAAAATGTCAATCATGGAGTTCCCTCCATAATTATTAAGTGATCTTTTACCTGGAATTCATATACACAACAAAATTTTTCGACATAATATACGGTCATTCAATAGCATGTTCAACTTTATATTTATGGGTGGAAGAATAGACAAGAATTTGAATACCGGATCTTCACCTCCAGTGTTTAGATTGTGTGGACAAAACTATCATCGAATTGGTAGTTTATTGCCGAAGGATGGTGCAACACCAAAGTTTGATCAATTTTAAATCTATGACACACAAAATGAGATATCAAATAGGATATCATTTGTTAGGTAATAACTTTACCGTCAATAAATATTCTTTAATTTCTTATCGAATCAATATTATTTTATTCTATAAAAATATCCCAATATTTGTTAAAAATTTTCATTGTCCAGACAATCAGAAGAAGCCAACAATATACAACAAGATGTGTATCAAAATTAATTAGAATGTTTGATATTCACAGCAGCTTGGTAAAATCATTTAGGATGGCTCGTGATAGAATAGAAGTCGAATAGTGCTCAAATATCAAGTTCAAGCTACCAAGCCGGAGAATTGGCGATGCGAGAAACTATAACATGCCAACTGTTAGTGAAGTTGCTGCTCTTATTGTTGGGGATTTCCATGAGGCAATGAACCATATATAATATTTTGATTGAATAAAAAAATGGTCAATTGCAGCGTATAAATGAGCTACACCCTTTGTACCAAGAACTTCAATATCTAATTTTGTTTCCATATGGAGAGGATGGATATATTGAAGATATTTCACTATCAGTGACGAGAAATGATAATTCTCGTGCTAGGAAGAAAGTAAGTCAAAGGGAGTATTTTGTGTACATTTACACGAACGTATATCAGGATCAAACCACATATTGTCTTCAAGGAGATTATTCCAACAATTTATTGTTGATGCCTATACTATGATTAAGTCTTCCAGATGGAACTACATCAGACACAACCAAAGAAAACTGCGATGTGATATATACAATAAGTTGACAGAAGCTGTTGTACGTGGAGAAAATGATCCATCCACCAGGGAAAAGAGAGTTATATTGCCATCAAGCTTTACAGGAGGGGCGAGATATATGGTTCAAAATTATCAGGATGCAATGACAATATTCCAATAGGCGGGATATCCAGATTTATTCATAACTATCACATGCAATCCTAAATGGCCAGAATTATTACGTTTCTTAGATGAACATAACTTGAATGCAGAAGACATGCCAAATATTGTAACGCAAGTTTTCAAGATGAAATTAGATGAATTGATGAAGGATGTGTGCCATAACAAAATCTTTGGAAAAAGTTATTGCAGGTATTTAATGTATTAATTCTTATTCAATTTAGTTAAACATGCATTCATAATATTTCTTCTACACAAATACGTTATATTGTTTCGAATTTATATTTTACGAAAAAATATCATTTCTTATTTTATATACAGCTGTATACACTATTTAATTTTAAAAGAGAGGATTACGCCATGCACATATATTAATTTTCTTGGCGAAAGAGGACAAATACCCTTCGGCTGAACATATTGATAAGACCATCTCAGCTGAAATACAAGATATAGACGTGGAACAAGAATATCACATTGCAGTATCTAATTTCATGATGTGCGGATCATGTGGTATTGCAAGAAGAAATTCTTCGTGTATGTTAAATGGAAAGTGCTCGAAACACTTTCCAAAGAGATATGCATAGGCCACCACAATTGATGATGATGGGTATCCTATCTATCGAAGAAGGGACAATGGTAGGACAATTAAGAAAAATGATGTATATTTGGATAATAGATATGTTGTACCTCAGAATAAATATCTTATTGATTAAGTATGGTGGTCATATCAACGTCGAATGGTGCAACCAACCTATAGATATGTACTACGATTGTAGGTACATTTCACCATGTGAAACAGCTTGGAGAATATTCATTTGACATCAACTTTAGACATCCACCTGTTCAGCGACTTAGTTTCCATCTTGACAATGAGCAACATGTGGTATTTTCTGAACATGACGAGATTGCGTCCATTGTTAATCTAGATATAGTGGGAAAAAACATGTTTTTAGCATGATTTAAGGTAAATATATTATATCCTGAAGCAAATAAAATAATGTATTCCGAGTTTCCTACCAAGTTTGTTTGGAATAAGGATGCATGAATATGGACAAAAAGAAAAAAAGGAACATCAGTTGAAAGGGTATTTTACGTAGCTTCTGATACCGGTGATAATCATTATTTAAGAATGTTAATTAATGTTGTGTGTGGAGCCAAATGTCATGCTGATATGAGACATAACAATGGTGTTTTATACGACTAATATTGTGATGCATGCTATGCACTGGGATTGCTAGAAGATGATAAAGAGTATATAAGTGGAATCGAAGAGGCAAGTCTTTGGGGAAATGCTCATTCATTGAGACAACTATTCGCAAATTTATTAGTTGCGAAATCGATGAGCAGACCTGATCATGTTTGGAAAGCATCTTGGAAATACATGTCTAATGACATATTACTACCTCCGCCCCAAAACAATTGTCTGGTTTGGAAATGGCACAAATAACAATACGAGTAGAGATAGATAAAATTTTATTAGTGAGTGTGTATTAAATTTCCATTTTAGAAAAGATGACAATTGTTTGGGACAGACGAAAAAGGAAAATAAGACAATTGTTTTGGAACGGGGGGGAGTATATAATAGATGCATCATTTCAAACAATCAAGGTATGTCATTTACTTATAATATACTGTTATTATACTCATTTTTGAGTATTTTTAGAATTATATGTTAGCATTTAGTTAATTTATTTGATTAATTTTACTAAAAACACATATGTTTATTAAAAATTAGTTGAATATCAACTATTTGTTGTAAATACCTTTGAACAAAAAATTTAAGACATAAATTTATGTTTTGGTTGTATAATATGCCAAAATGGTTATAAATACCTCCTTTTGAAGGTTTGTATTTTAGTGATGATGAGATAAAAAAATATGTCCTTGCTGAATTGGAGAAGATATTGAAGAAATTAGGCCACTCCTTGAAAGATTTTGATGCAATGCCAAATGATGTTAATGAAGTTTTGATGAATGTAGGTAATGATCTGATCATAGAAGAGTTGAGTTACGATTTTCTAAAACTTGCCAAGGATCATGAATCGAATTTAAGTAAGTTCACAGACGAACAACATATTGTATATGATACAATCATTGATAGATGTTATTCAGAAAATGGAGGATTGTTCTTTGTATATGGATATGGGGAACAAGATAAATATTTATTTGGAAAACATTATCATTGAGGTCCAAAGGTGATATTGTATTAAATGTTGCTTTGAGTGGAATAACATTTTTGCTACATCCTCATGGCAAGACAGCTCACTCACGCTTTGCAATCCTAATTGATATAAATGAAGACTCAATATGTCATATTGAACAAGGAAGTGAATTGGCTGAACTGTTGATACGTTGCAGACTTATAATATGGGATGAAGCACCTAAGATCCACAAATATTATTTTGAAGCATTTGATAAAGCAATAAGGGATATAATGCGATTTCAAAATACACACAGCAAGAACCTACCATTTGAAGGTAAGATAGTTGTGTTTGGTGGTGATTTTAGACAGATTCTTTATGTCACCCCAAAAAGAAAGAGAAGTGATGTAGTTAATGCAACAATTAACTCATCGTATTTATGACGTCATGTCTGTATCTTGAGGTTAACGAAAAACATGCGTCTAAATATGATTGATGATCAGATGCAAACTTTGGAACTTAAAGTGTTTGCTTATTGGGTTGCGGCAATTGGAGATGAGAATCCATGTCCACTAAATGATGTAGATGGTGTTATTGAGATTCCAGAAGATATTAATATTTAATTTAGTGGTGATCCTATCTAAGCTATTGTTGATACTTTATATCCTACAACAGATGTAGGATTACAAGATGTCTCATGCTTGAAGGATAGGGCTATTTTGGCGCCAACAAATGAAGTAGTTGAGATGGTCAATCAATATATGATATCACTTGAAAACAATGTTGGCAAGGCATACTTAAGTTCTAATTCTATGTGCAGAAGAGAAAGTGTGGCTGATATTCTAAGTGAGGTGCACACACTAGAATTCCTTAATACATTGAAGTGTTTTGGATTACCAAATCATGAACTGAATTTGAAAGTTGGAACTCCGATTAAGTTGTTGAGGAACATTGATCTTTCCTCTGTCTTATGCAATGGGACACGATTAGTTTTGATGTAACTTGGTAATCACATAATAGATGCCAAAATTTTAAGTGAAAAAAATATTGGTGAAAAGGTTTTTGTACTTAGGATGACTATTATACCATCAGAGCATCGAATCCCATTCAAATTTCAGCGGAGACAATTTCCAATACAAGTTTCTTATGCTGTGACCATCAATAAAAGCCTGGGACAGATGCCATCTCATGTAGGAATTTTACTGAGCAAACCAATATTTGCGCATGGACAATTATATGTTGCTGTGTCAAGTGTCACAAGTCGCACTGGACTGAAGATTTTGATATGTGACAAGGACAACAACAATGTTTCAAAAACTTCATATCGTGTATAAGGAGAATTTCTAGAATTTATAATATTACCAGTTTAAGTAAATATAAATATATAGATATTTATATTTATATAATAAGTAGTGTTCAGTATTTAGAGTTAAAAAATAAAATACATTATGTAATGACGATGGATTTGTTACTTTTCTTCGCATTAAGTTTTCTTTAATAATTGTTTTCAATATTCATAATGTATTTTCATATAATGAAAGTATTTATGTTTCATTTAATAAAGTTATTTGTTTGCGTAAGTGTGCATCTTACAAAGATTTTCGTTACTCATTTTTGTCATCAAATATATAACTAAAATAAAAAATATATTTAATAACATTAATATATCATTATACATATAATCCGCGCAACGCGCGGGTTGCAATCTAGTTAAAAAAATAACGAAACACAATCATCACGCGCGCACAATGTGACGCAACTTGGGATTAATTAAATGAGAGGAGGAGGAGGGAGTGAGTGCGGATGGGTGTTGGGGAATGCAGTGCGTGGAGTAGAAGAGAGAAGAATCGCAGGGATATCGAAGAAGAGGGGAAATATAAACGGCGAAAGCCATAATTAACAGAAAAAAGAATCCTAACGAAGACGGGAGCTGAGTGAAATCGGATTCGCTCCAGATATTTGGGGGGCGTCGAGGCAGAGCATGGAGGATATGGTGAGGGCTCCTGCACCAGATTTCCTATTTTGTTCTTAAAAAAATACCACTTAAATAAATAATGAATTCTGGTGTTAGAATAAATAATGAATGTATATACCTCTTAACATTTTCTTTTCCATTTTTTATTTTTATTTAAATTTTTTATAATTTTGATTAGTTTTATAAGATTAACTCAATTAGGGTATATAATATTTTTTAGTAATTATTCTCAGTTTTCAATTAAAATTTAATTATTAAAATTGATTAATTCATAAATGTAATTTATGTTCTTATAAAATTTTGGTTTTTGTTCTTAAAAATTAATTAGAGTATATTGAAATATACCCCATTTTTCGTAAAAGCAATAATTAAAATTAGACCATTGTGAAACGGAGAATTTGATCCGTATATATACAACTAGTTTCGCTCATTTGCTCACCGTGAGCACATGTTAGTATGCAATTGCGGATCTACATATACAAAAGGGAGGCTCCGGCCCTCCCTTACTCGAAAATTTTTTGGTTTTAATAGTGTATTGATTAGATGTTTTATGCATAGCCCCCTTTATTTTCATGTTGTGATGAAGAAAAAATGGACTAAAAAACAAGAATAAAATGGTACGAGGAACTGAAAATGTAGATAAACATAATTTTTTTAGTTTTACTGAATTTTATATATATATTTTTTTGTTAAATATGATGGAGCCCCTACGATAAATTTCTGAATCCACTACTATTACTCCACGTGATGATGTTGTTGGTCCCGAGATCAGAGTACGTAATATGCAGCGGAAATAAGTTTAAGTTGCACTTGTTCTCCTAAACTGACTGGAACTCAGTTTAGGGTTTTTGAAAGGTTAAGCTTAGGCCGAATAAGTCTTAAGTAAGTTTCACAAGATATACACTTCAATACTTGGATAAGTATTGAAGGTTTAAAAGTCAGTTTCAAAGAACTTAAAGATGTGAAAGCTTAAATAAAAGCAGTAAAGGACACATGATATTTTATAGTAGTTCGGATCTAAAAAATCCTACGTCCACTCTTCAGACACTTGGTCTGGAAATTCACTAAGTATAATACAAGCCTCCTTACGATCTATGCACAGCACGTCGGCACTCCGTCCTTCGGTCTGCTGTGGTCACTCGCCTAGGAACTCCTTGTAGGCTTAGTCTTCAAGTTGAAGTGATGACGCACCCCGCAGCCTTCTCCTTGGTGGTTGGATGTTTGTTGTTCTTCCCAGAATTCAGTTGGTTGGCCAAAGCCCGTGAGAATCAAAATCCCACGACGCACATCGCGAGACAACTCATCTCAACCGTCGCCGACTTCCAAGAAACCGATAGGATTTCACGGTACATTTATTCATCATAAATGATCCTTTCTGCTATAAATAGGGTTCTCCTTTGTCTTCCTTGCTAATATTTTTTTTTCTTCATTGTTAAACCCTTCCTTCCAAGAAAATACTTCAAATATCGTTCAATCTGGTCTCAATGGCGAAGGAGCCCAAGCCACCAGATATATCCTCGTCTACCCTTCTTGGGTGCGGTCAAAGAGGGGGAATAGAAGTATGGAAGGTGCAGAAGACATCAGAAGTCAGAGCGTGAGTAGGGCAAAGAGACTGTAGAAGGAGCAGAAGAGATCAGAAGATATCTTCTATCGTTGTCGTCTCCTTCTACAGGCCCAATCACTCACTGCTCGAAGTGACCTACTAGCAACGTGGCATGGTCACTTGGAGAGCTTCTTCGACAGTCGATGGTCCACAAGTGCTGATAAGAGAACAGGCAGTCGAATGAAGGAAGAAGCCATGAGATGTTGAGATGAGAAGGGAAGACATTCCAATTTCTTCCCATAAGCACAAGTAGTGCACATCTCCATAGCCTCCCAGACTGAGAACTGCTGGAAGACGAAAGTCCAGGAAGGTGAAAAACTAGCCAGTGTATCTAGCCACCTTCCTTGGATGAGGTGAAAAGATCAGATCCAGCAGCAGTCAATTGGAAGACGATGGAGACCAGAAGCAGCCTAGTATAGACTTGTAATAGCTCTGTATAAGTTTCTTCTAGTTAGTTTATCCATGTACTTGTAATGAAAAATATTAAAGGATAAACTGACTTGTTGATGACAATCTCCTTTTGTCCAACAAAGGTCTTTGTTCTTCACATGCAGAATTTACATACGCCAGTGTAATCAGCAGGCTTCTGACTCTCACGTACTTAAGTTTTAATTGCTCTGATACCACTTGTTGGTACCGAGATCAGAGTACGTAATATACAGCAGAAATAAGTTTAAGTTGCACTTGTTCTCCTAAACTGACTGGAACTCAGTTTAAGGTTTTTGAAAGGTTAAGCTTAGGTTGAATAAGTCTTAAGTAAGTTTCACAAGATATACACTTCAATACTTGGATAAGTATTGAAGGTTTAAAAGTCAGTTTCAAAGAACTTAAAGATGCGAAAACTTAAATAAAAGCAGTAAAGAACACAAGATATTTTATAGTGGTTCGGATCTAAAAATCCTACGTCCACTCTTCAGACACTTGGTCTGGAAATTCACTAAGTATAATACAAGCCTCCTTACGATCTATGCACAGCCCGTCGGCACTCCGTCCTTCGGTCTGCTGTGGTCACTCGCCTAGGAACTCTTTGTAGGGTTAGTCTTCAAGTCGAAGTGAGGACGCACCCCGCAGCCTTCTCCTTGGTGGTTGGATGTTTGTTGTTCTTCCCAGAACTCAGTAGGTTGGCAAAAGCCCGTGAGAATCAAGATCCCGGAGTAGGATAATGATTGATGAAATTCACCAAAGATAGCTTCAGCTATAAAGCTTCAGCCTCGTGCTTAGAAAGGGTAGCACAGAGAGACAACTTGAGTCAGGAACTCAAGTCTCGTGTATTAAACATGGAAAGTCAGAGAGCTTGAGTAGTAAGTTGAGCAGAGTGTCGGCTTAACTTTCAGAGAGATTAAAAAATGTTCTTCATTCTAAATGTCGGGGTATTTATAGGCAATTCCTTGGATGATTTTGAAATCTGCCCGTTAGACACATTAATCCAGTCGTTAGAGATATGGAGAATGTCGTCAAATCATAGCCCCTGCATTAGGTCTGCTCTGGTCTGCTTTCTGCTATGGCAGTGTACTTTTCATTAACTTTGTGTCAGACTAAGTTTCAGTCCGAGGAATCCACGCATGAATATCCTCGTACTGACTTTTACTTAGCGATCAATTCTTGAAGTCTGACTAAGCTTGGTTCTCTTTGTGTCCACGTGCTTAATGATCAAAGGCTTCCATACTGACTTCCCATAGTCAGTATAGGCAGCCCTCATACTGACTTCTCATAAGTCAGTATGGTAGGCACTATACTGAGTACCCAAACTCAGTATAGTCTTGGCCATACTTGGTGAAACAAGTTTCACGCACGTACACTTCTTCAATTCTCGAGCATTTCCTATGTTCGGTCTTCAGCAACTAAGTTCTATTACAACTCAATTAATCCTATACAAGGATTACATTTTAGAACTCTATAGAAACTTAGTGCTAAAGTGAGTTTTGACATATCAAAACATCAAATGAAGGAGGGAACTAAAACTTAGTTCCTAACAGATGTGATATTGTTGTTGGGTTTTGTATACAGAAAGCATTTATTACGATGTATCCTCTTATCTCACTGATAGGGACGATCATACGGCGTGTTGTAGATCGCAGAAGACAGTATGACCACCTGACCTAGTGAGATATAAATATTATCATAGCCGAGACAGCGTTGAGGATAAGTCTGTCAGTGTAGGCTGCAGCATAGTCGGAAAGAAGTGATCTGTCTTGATCACTTGATATGCTGGCACGTGCGGTTGCGTATTGATTGGACCACAGTGAGATGCATTCTTCTGTTTGACATCAGAGAATACAAGATCTCGATCTTGATTGAGTCCAAACCCTAACGAAGGTTCAGGG
The DNA here is from genome assembly GCA_026898455.1 of Plectranthus barbatus. Classification (NCBI taxonomy): domain Eukaryota; kingdom Viridiplantae; phylum Streptophyta; class Magnoliopsida; order Lamiales; family Lamiaceae; genus Plectranthus; species Plectranthus barbatus. The sequence continues at coordinate 10,376 of JAPKLW010005718.1, read as the reverse complement.
GTATGCACGGGTTGACTGTTGCTTTGAGTTGCCATGGTAGAGAGCCTGAGTAACGTGATCGTATACCCGCATCTTGGGTAACAGTAGTTCGTGTATTACACTCTGAGACTGGAGTTAGGTTACCATATCCGAGTAATAGGATAGAGACATTCCCTGAGGAGCTCAATAATGTTCATCGTGCTAAAGTCCTGCATGCTGATTAAGTTCAAGCACAAGTGATAAGGTTTAAGTGGTACTGCTCAGGAAAATAAGAAATTAATTAATTGTGGAAGCTTGTGAGAAGCTCCAATTAATTAATGAATATCCAGTAACCTTAAATATGAGGATTCTCAAGTAAATGCAGCCCGTTCTCATAACATGGTAATAAAGGGGTAGGTCAGTATTAATTCTGTGGTGAAAAAGAATTAATATTAATTAATTAATTGTGTCCTGGGTTGTGGACATGAGAATTAATTAATTCATAGGCCCACTTTATTATTTGCATTAGCTCCCAGGTCTGGCCTAAATAAATATGCTAAAAAGGAGCCCAGTAGCCCATTAGGGTTTCAACCCTAGATCTATAAATAGATGGCACTCTCTCTGAAATCATATCAGTTGAAAAATACAGAAACCCTAGAGAGAGAGTGAGAGTGGGCGACGCCAGTTGTGTCAGTGGGAGGAGAAGTTTTCGACTCTGTCCTGCACAATCACAGTCCTGTGGAATCCTCACCAGTAGCAGGATTGACCAGCATTGGGATACAGATCTGAAGATCTGATCTGGAGAACAACCGTTCTTCTTATTCTCTTTTCTAATTGATTAAATCTTGAAATTAGATTTTATTCTAATTTCTTATTCCGCAGATTTAATCAAGTTGCGTGGTGGAATCAAAGGATTGGATTCAAACGCGAAAGATCGGTTCATACCCTACAGAGTTAAGGTAATTCGAATATCCACTGCATTAAATTCATTAGGAGCATGCCTAGGGTTTTATCGATTGTAATTGTTTACAACATCCATGGAACGATCCGGGCTTATATGGATTAAGCGATTCAACTCGCACTATAGGAAATCCCTACAATTGTAACATTGGTGGCTGAGTCAATATTATTATCACATCTAATGTATTACTACATTAACCGTGAGTAAATTAATACGTAACTAAATTGAGCTAGCATTCAAGTATTTTTGTATATACAACATGTACTAATTATTATTATTTGTATCAACTTGATCAAGTGGACAATGAAATTGTTTGTTCCCTTCAGTTTTGACTGTTTCGTTACAACCAAATTAATACATTAAATAGTGTTTATTATAAAATAGGATACATTTCATTGTCAGATTTGCTTGCTGTCTACTATCATTGAAACACGTATAATATATAAGGACATGTAACAAGTCAATAACTAAAATACTAAACACTTCTCAATCTCATGTCGACATTTCTTTTGAGTTTTCAAATAAAAGTTGATGAAATTAATTAAGAACACGTCGATGTGAGGCGGTCTCAAATAAGAATATCTCTCTCTCTTAGTTTTTAATAATCTTAATGAATAAAGATTTGTAGGTAGACAGAACTGAGTAGTGTCGTGCTCAGTGGCGGATTCAGAAATTATGTATAGGGGCTTCATTGTATTATTAGGTATAAAAAAAAAAAAAAACAACTAAACAATGGAGTAACAATATTCATGTTTTATAATAATTATAACATGTACAAAAAATACATATACTAAAAATACTTTGTAAAAAATACATATTAAAAGAATTACATACTAAAAAAAACTGCTTAGTAAAAGAATATATACTAAAAATAGTAAAAATATTACAATTCTTCTTTATTTCCAGCCCCTTCGTCTTTATAAAAATCCGAAAATAAGGGGGTTATATTATAAATTTTTAAAATTGGATAAACAAAAATTAAAAAAAAATTAGGGGGGGCTGGAGCCCACCCCAGCCCCCAAGTGCATCCGCCACTGGTCGTGCTCAAGTTTGACATAGCTTGTTTAGTATCGAATCAAACTTTGAATTTTTTATCGAATAATTTGAAATTCACGAACCTTATTGAGCCTAAAGGAATTTTCTAAATTTAGAATATATTTAAAATATTCATTCTTATTTTAAAAGAAAAAAACTATTTATTCTAAAATTAATATCATATTCATATTTATAAAAATTGTTAATCATATATCATGAAAATATTACTTTTATAAAATCAAATATTTTATATTTTTTACTAATTTTGGCTAACGAGCTTGCTCATGAGCTCGCGAGTCGAATATTACGACACTCAAGTTTGATTTGTTAAGTAAATGAGCTTTATTAAACGAGCTCGAACGAACTTTTATTAAGTTGAAATCCTAGTAGCTTACGAACAATTAGGCTCATTTAGGCCATCTCCAACCCATAACACCAAACTCAAACCCAAAATGCAGTAAGTGTCAAATCAAGCAGTAATTTATCTCCAACCCAAAATACCAAACTCAAACTCAAACTCAAAAAATATATTTTAAGCATATTCTTTTTTCACAATTTTTTATATTTATCACATACTACCAATCAGTATGAGGGCATTTTCCATACTGACCATGGATAGTCAGTATGAAGGTTTACCATACTGACCCTGGGAAGTCAATATGAGTGCTAAGTGATATGTGTGTAAAATGACCTATTATTCGATGTGTGTGCATGCGTGTTTGTGTCCATTTTACACTCATATCATATAATTTTCGTATGCTTTTGTTGTGTTTTTGTGTTTGGTGTTGTTTGTGTCGTGTAAGATCATATTTGAGCATAATTCACCATTTTTGGCTAAGTTTAGGTGAAAAATGGACCCATCCAAGGTTCTAGCATTGAGAAGATCGACCGGAAAGAGTAGAGGAGCAGCAGGAAGGATTTCAGAGCAGGATCAAATTTACAATTTAATCCCTCATTAATTTCATATATTTACGAATTTTCTTAATTTGCAATGTATTTATCTATCTTTAAATGTTGTGTGTTAATTATTTTATATCTATATTCTACATTCTTAATCGTGTAATTATTATTTTAATATTTAATTAAATTAGAAATTCAAATAATTAAGCTAAACTAAAAAGATAAATGAAATGAAAGTGGTTTATAATAAGATAAAATGGTTTTGCCATTTTAGTTTAATTATATTTATCCAATGCCGATAATATAATTAAAAAAACATATGAAAAAATAATGGTATAATCGTGTTAAAAATGTAAAAATTATAAGGAAACATGTGATAAAGAGTCCAAACAGTTTAATGGCCTAAAATTAAGGGATCAGTTTGTAAATAAAAAAAAAATTGCAGCATGCTACACTTGGGACACAAATATGCGTAAGAAGGAAGAGAGAGAAAGCCAAAAACTCAACTGTTAATATTTGAAAATGCCAATTTTATAAATAATATAATGAAAATACCTACTTTTATGAAAATATTCAAAAAATGCCCAAAAGTACATTATCTGACATGTTTTTGTGATTAACAATCTAATCCAAACAATTATTTGTGAGATGATGTCAAATAATTACATAAAATGAATAATTAATAATTGATTAGGTTTGAATTACAATGGAAAAAAAGAAAAGAAAGGGTGTCGATCGGTTCAGCTGGGTCCCGACCGGTCGGCACCGGTGACGACCGGTCTGAACTGGTGGTCCCGACCTCCTATATTTTTTTTTATAATTAAATTGATGCCGACTGGTCGGCATGCGGTGATGATCGGTTTGAACCGATAGTTCAAAAAGTATTTTTTTAAATGATGCCGACCGGTCTGCATGGGGTGATGACCGGTCTGAACCGGTCGGCATCCCTACCTCTTCCTTTTTTTTTTTTTTTTAATTGGATTTTTTTTTTGTTTTATTGTATGAATGCATTTTCAATAATAAATTATGGCATTTTTTTATATTTCAATTGATAAAGTTGTGTTTGCTTGACTTGTTACCATCAATGAATATTGTTAGCAGGCATGCCTGCAAGGCAATGAAGATTTTTTTGACTAGATGAATGAACATTGAATTCACTTTTTGAAAAATATAGTGAAATTCAAATTACTCGTACGTTGAATTGGCGTTACTTCACTGCACTACACTGCACTAATCAATTCAATCAATTTATTTTTGTAGACTTTGAAATCATTCATTGAATATATACGTAACTCTTTACTTTATATACTTCTATTCATTTGCAAAATTGCATTCACCACAGAAACCAAAAAATTTCTCTCATCATTTTGCCATTCAGTCTTTCTCTCTCCCTTTCAACCTGTTTTCAACCATTCGAAATGGAGAAATGGTGCAACCTATTTTTGCACTATAATGGGCATTTTGATCAATCGTGGCACTATATTGGCGGACAAGAACGATTGATTTACTTATCAACGGCTAATATATCAATAGCTGCATTGAGAAGCAGCATCCAGATGATTCTTGATGCAGAAGATATTAGAGGTGAGTACAATATCTATTTTACATCTCAAACTCAAAGCGGAAGAAATGGAGCATCATTGCTGACAGAGAATGCGGAGCTGCATCGACTTTTCAGTTTTTACTCGGAGCCTGATATTTATATTATTATGAATCCTACAATCAACACTGGTGTTGGGACTTCTCAGCGGGAGCCATCCCCTTACATCCCGTTCGTATCCTCAGTCAGTCCCCCACCGTATGCAAATTACAGTCCAACTGCAGAAGAACTTCAAAGATTTGCATCTTCTATGCATTTTGATATGGGTTCTCAAGGTGGAAGTCGGGGTTCACGTATTCCTGACTTGAACGGTGAACTCCATGAAGATCATAATGAAGATGAGGACGCTGACTTCAATCCTGAATACCACACACGAACTGATGGTGGTGTGGTGGAAGAGGAAGCAGACAGCGAGGCCGATCTAGATTCAGTTTCATTCAGATCTGATTCTGATAATGAAGGTGAAAATTTCTTGATGGGTTGCACAGTTGCAGAATTTTCTGCATGGATCAGATCAGCGGGAGGTATGAGTGCTTTTATTTCAAATCTTATGCCCACTAACTCCCTACCAGAAGGCTGTCCAATACAAGGTGATATGAATAATTGGCTAGTACCAATTATGCCAGTGGATACGACCGAGGCACCTGTTGTGAGAGATGTGGCATCCATACTTGATCAGGAAATGAGTTTGGGTGACATGTTCTGGAAGAAAAATGATTTGCTAATTGATGTTGGTCTGTGGCATATGGAGCATCGTCAAGAGTTTAAAGTGAAGAAGTCTGATAGCACCCGTGTCGATTATATTTGCAAACGAAATGAGAATTGTACGTTTCATATACGTGCGAGGTGCATGGATGGTTGCTGGATTATCCGCCACTTTCAACCAAATCATAATTATATGTTGAATCTTGCGGGCATTGGATCCAAAAATGTCCGTTCAAAAGTAGTGGCTGCGTATTTTGCTTGAATGATGCGTCGCCAGGGTCAAATCATCAAACCAAAAGCAATAATGGCCAAACTTCAACGATCTTTTGGGATTCGGGCGAGTTATGCTGTTGCATTGCGATCTAGAAATGCAGCCATTTCCCTGATGTATGGCAGCATAGCGGATTCTTATAAGGTCTTGCCTAGATATCTTGAGGTGCTTCGGGAGTACAATCCTGGCACGGTGAAAGATCTGGATATCGCACCAGATGGAACATTCCGACATTGTTTTGTTGCGCTCGGTGTGTCCAGGTTAGCTTTCAACAACAATTTGTTTAGACAAGTTATTGTCATTGATGCCACACACTTGAAGGGCAGAAGCAAAGGCATCTTATTGGTTGTTGTTACGAAAGATGCAAATGAAAATATTTTCCCACTTGCTATTGGTGTTGGGCCAATCAAAAACGACGAGACTTGGACTTGGTTTCTTTCTAGATTGAGGATGTGTTTTGCATTCAGCGAACAATTGTTAATCGTTTCAGACCAGCACATTAGCATCGGAGATGCAGTGAACGCAGTATATCCGCGTACGGTACACGATCTCTGTTTTTATCATCTGCAAAATAAATTGACAACCCATGGTCAGACCATTGTGAAGTTGTACCATCGTGCTGCTTATTCTTATCGATTGTCGAGCTACAGGCAGACAATGGATCAAATTCGACAATCAAAACTCGTTGCATACGATAAGCTCATTTCAGTGGGTCCTGAAAGGTGTTGCAGGTCGAAGTGCCCAGTCCGTCGTTATAGTTTCTTGACTTCAAATGCAGCCGAAGTTTTCAACGCAAGGTTGCTGGAAGCTCGAAGATTGCCCATATGTTCGATTATTGATACTTATCAAGGTATACTGGAACAATGGTTTGATTACAGGCGGGCAAAGGCGAATGGAAGAGTTGATGAGTAAACAGAAGAGGCAGTGCAAAAGATAGCTCCGCTGGTTGAGATAGCTCATACACATACCGTGGTGTCAATCTCCGACAATGAATTTAAGATTAATGATGGAGAAAGAACTTGGAAGGTCGATTTGGCGGCATGTACTTGTGAATGTCGTGAGTTTCAACTAGATCAGATGCCATGCTCACATGGAATTGCTGCGATTCGGTATGAAATTGTAGTACCATTTATTTTTCTTAAATATTGCAACAACTCATTATTGTTTAATTTTTTGCAGTTACAAAGGGGAGAACTTGTACGACTATATTTATAGTTACTACAAGACGAGTGCGCCTATGGGACAATCTCGAGCCCTGCCCTTGAGAATGGGATTGTGCCCCAGTTTCTCCATGAGCCTCATGACCCTGATCGTGGCTCTGATGACCCTCATCGTGACCCTCATCCCCCACATCATCACCCTCATCCCCTTGTCCTCGAGACCCTTGTCCTATAGAAATGCTCTGTGATCGACGATCACCTCTATGTCTGACAGGACGTACAAGATTCTCTGGTAGTCGGAAGTTAACACTTAGGGACTCCGCCAACTGAGAAGAAGTATAGTATAAAAGCTCTTGTTGAAAAGGAAATGGGACTAGGTTGGCGAAAACTTGAATCTACAATAAAACAAAATACAGTTACAAAAATTGTTAGCTCACAAATAAGTAATTTACTTGCATGCATACCTCTTCACGAGCAAAGAACGTCACCCAATCAACCGTAGCTGGCCTTGTAAACTTCCATTTCATAAATCGGGGAAATAGAGCTGGATGCTCCAAAATGGCACAGCTACCACCCAAGTCCGGAATGGCCTCATAGGCCCAAACCTACAAAATATTTCTTTGAATTATAACTCATCAACTTACGATATTTAATAAATACAATAAAAATAAAAATATACCTGCATAATCAAAATTAGACCGCCCAAATGAAGAGTCTCTTTTGCTTCTATCCTCGTGTGAGCTTGCTCTAAATAGTATGCTAAGGACTTATACGCATATGCCCCCCACGGAAATTAGTTCCAACTAGCCCAATTTTCTACCAAAACGAAGACCCAACTCTCGATCTTACGTATTTCAGAATACCCTAACACAAAGCTCCACATGGCTAATATATTGTCCACTCTCAAATACAGATCATGATTATTCTTGTGAACTACACCAACCTTAAATACCAGTAATAAGTCCCTATCTGCGATAGATTTACCACCACAGAACAACCTATACACCGACGAATCAGAAGGATCATGAGAAGCACATGGATCAAAATCAGTGGGTCCAAATGTCAACCCGGTCACTAGTGCAAACTCACCCACCCCTAAACAAATAGTCTGCTCACCAATATGCAACCATAAAGCTTTTAGGGTCAGGACTCCTAATTTGATAACTTAACAGTTGCAGTAATGGCTGCGAGGCACTAGGTCCATTTTTCTTCCAAATCAACAAATTTCCAAATGGCCCATTCATAAAACTAGTGAGCAAATTGTCACCCCCTGTTGAATACAACGTGTCACTAATTGTCTCTAATGTCGTAACCTTAGTGCATAAATTGACCTTACAAGTTGCACTACGTAAATTAGGTCTAATAAATTCAACCTGCACAAATACATTTCAAAATAAACAAGAATCACTAATTTTCACTTCCAAAAACAACATAACCTCAATGTTAACTAAACCAACATACCGAATAATTCTAGCATAAATAGCAAGAATCACACACTTGTTCACTTCCAAAGCAACATACAATTCAACTAATTCTAGCATAAATAGCAATTTCATGCCAAAATTTCAACAAAATTTCTACCATAATACCGAATATGAGAGAGATACAATCAAAATAAAGCTATAAATGGAGAATAAACCAACTTACCTCGGCCATTTCCTAAAAATTCGATGTCGACTTGGTGATCGATATATGAAAATCCGGCTGCCGACTCGACGAGAAGAGGAGAAAACTCAAGCCTCACGACAATGACCGAAATGAAAATGAAATGGGTTGCTGCCGAGACAAAATATGTACTCAGTCAAATCTAGAAATTGAGAAATTCAAAAGGCTGCAGTCGGCACCGTCCCTAACACGGTCGGGATCACTGTATGGTGTG
>JAPKLW010005717.1:0-19783 GCA_026898455.1 Plectranthus barbatus | reverse complement strand
TAGTAATGGTTGGACAAGCTTCTACCCAACGAGATACATAATCCACATCAAGAAGAATATACTGGTATCCACAAGAAGAAGGAAATGGTCCCATGAAATCTATTCCCCAAACGTCAAACATTTCAACTTCCATAAACAGTTTAGAAGGCATCTCATCCCTACGTGTTATAGACCCCGTTTTCTGACACCGATCACAAGCTTTGACAAAATTCATACAATCACGGTAAATAGATGGCCAATAAAACCCACAAGAAAGTACCTTTATGGCCGTCCGATTAGCTGCAAAATGTCCTCCACTTTCTGAAGCATGACATTCCTCCATAATTCGTCTCCACTCTCCTTGATGCACACACCTCCGAATTACACCATCTGCACACCTACGGAACAAATAGGGTTCCTCCCAATAATAAAACCGCACATCCTTAAGGAATTTCTTCCTTTGATGAGGCTTCAAATCAAGAGGAAATACTCCGGCCACAAGAAAATTTGAAAAATCAGCATACCAAGGAATGTTATAAGCAACATACAAGACATGTTCGTCCCGGAAACTATCATCAATACCTGCTTCATGCTCACTTCCCTGAACTGGCTCTTCTAAACGAGACAAATGATCAGCAATCACATTCTCACAACCTTTCCTATCTCTAATCTCTATATCAAACTCTTGCAACAGTAAAATCCACCTAATGAGTCTAGGTTTTGCATCCGGTTTCTTAAACAAATACCGAATAGCTGCATGATCTGTGTACACAATTGACTTAGCTCCTACCAAATAAGCTCTGAATTTGTCATATGCATAAACCACAGCTAAAAATTCCTTTTCAGTGACAGTGTAATTACATTGGGCCGAGTTTAGAGTTTTACTAGCATAGGCAATTACCCTAAATACTTTGTCCCTAACTTGCCCTAATGCAACCCCTAATGCAACATCACTTGCATCACACATTATCACAAACTCATCATTCCAATCAGGTGAAATTAAAACTGGAGTAGTCACAAGAGCCTTCCTAAGTTTCTCAAAAGCACCAACACAAGCTTCATCAAATACAAATGGTGCATCCTTTTCCAACAAACTACATAAGGGTTTAGTTATTTTCGAAAAATCTTGAATGAATCTCCTATAGAACCCAGCATGCCCTAAAAAACTCCTAATTCCTCTTACTGATTTCGGAATAGGCAATTGCTCTATAGCACATATTTTAGCCTTATCAACTTCCAAACCTTTATGAGAAATTTTATGCCCTAATACAATTCCTTCACAAACCATAAAATGACATTTTTCACAATTAAGAACTAAGTTTGTTTCCTCCCATCTAGCAAGCACTGTATCCAAATTTAGTAAACATGCATCAAATGAATTACCGTAAACTGAAAAATCATCCATAAATACCTCCATTATTTCCTCAATAAGCCCATGAAATATTGCCATCATGCATCTTTGAAATGTGGCTGGTGTATTGCATAACCCAAATGGCATCCGTCGGTATGCGAAAATCCCATAAGGACATGTAAAAGCAGTTTTGTGTTGATCCTCCGGTGCCACCATAATCTGGTTGTAACCCGAATAGCCATCCAAGAAACAATAATGTGAGCGTCCTGCAAGTCAATCAAGCATTTGGTCAATAAATGGTAAAGGAAAATGATCTTTACGAGTAGCTAAATTTAAAGCACGATAATCAATACAAAACCGCCATCCTTTAGTCAATCTTTCCATGACTTCTTCACCATTGTCCTTTACCACCTTTTCAAAGCCCCCTTTCTTCGGTACCATATGTGTCGGGCTTACCCACTCACTATCACTTGGAGCATAGATGATATTATTGTCGAGCAATTTGAGCACCTCCTTCTTCACTACCTCTCGCATCATCGGATTCAACCTCCTTTGAGGTTGTCTCTTGGGTTTACATGTTTCTTCAAGAAGTATCTTATGCATACAAATGGCGGGACTTATTCCCTTAATGTCGGAAAGTTCCCAACCAATAGCCGACCGTTGCATCCTTAAAACTCGAAGCAATTTCTCAATGTCACATTCCGTAAGTCCGGTTGAGATAATCACCGGATATGACTCATTTTCTCCCAGGAATGCATACTTCAAATGATCCAGTAATTTCTTCAATTCAACCTCTGGTGGTTTATTTCTCATCTCCAACTTCTTTTCCTTCGCCCTATCTTCCTCTTCTTTTGTTCTTAAAGCCAAAAATTTTGCTTCCTCATGTGATAAATCAACAGGGAAATTATCCAACGCTCGGGCATACTCCCCTATTTCTTCTCTAACTCCTTCTTTGTTATACACCAGGTTGATTGCAAAAATTGAGTTTTGTAGAACCTCTTCTAACGGTTCTTGTCCACTTTCTTCCTCAAAATTTTGTCCTTGCACAACTTCTGTCATCTTACATTCCTCTTCACTATCATCCCCCATACTTCTCTTCATGACTTCGGGAAAAGAAAAAGTGATTCTTTTTCCATCAAATTGAAAAGTTAGTTGGCCATGTTTCATGTCAAACAAAGCTCCTCCCGTGGACAAAAACGGCCTCCCCAAGATAAGAGGAACATCTCCGTCACAAAATCAGCCGGAAATATAAAATCTCGCACTTTAACTAGCACATCCTCCACAATCCCCTTAGGATATGATAAGGACCTATCCGCCATCTGTAGTGTCATGGTAGTGGATTTAATCTCTCCGATCTCCAATTTCTTGAACAACGACAATGGCATTAGATTAATGCTAGCTCCGGAATCACACAAAGCACGAGTGACTTCAATTCCTCCAATCACACAAGAAATTGTGAAACTACCCGGATCTTGCCTTTTGAATGGCATCTTCCTTTGAATCACCGCACTACATTCTTCAAAGAGATTCACCGTCTCATACTCACCAATCCCATACTTACTCTTTTGAGTAAACATTTCTTTCAACATCTTCACATGTCCCGGCATTTCTTGTAATACCTCAAGTAAAGGTAAGTTTATGTGAATCTTGCTCAAATGTTCAAGAAATCTAGCGAACTTCTTGTTCTTCCTACTCTTCTCAAATCGTTGAGGATAAGGCATGGAAGGATTTGCTTCTTTCTCAGGGGATTTCTTTACCCTTGCATCTTGATCTTTAGCTTCTCTTGGTATGACTTCTTCTTCTTCTTTGAACATAACCTTCTTCTTAATAACTCCATCAACCTTTTCTTTCTCGCTTTCATATGTCCCTTGCTTTGGTCCATCATAAGACAACCCACTTCTAGTCCCCGGCAACGGCGCCAAAACTTGACGTGCCTCTAGAAGTTCACCCTCTAAAGAGCTTTCTTCCTCATGATTTAATTGATTCACTAAGCACGCCACTTGTGATTTAATCTCCTTCAAACATGTCTCGTTTCTTTCGCACTTCCACTCAAAATTTCTTTCCACATCCGGCATCCTTTCTTCCTCTTCCAAGTATAAGGGATTCGAATAATTCTCCCACACTTGTGATGCCACACTCCTATTGTCCCATGGATCAAATAAGAGGTCTCCACCGTATGGCTCATGCCTCAATTCTTGATATCTTCTCTTTGGAACTCCCATAGAGTACCCTTCTCTTCCATCTCCTTTATCTCGTCTCTCGGCTTCACACATTAATATCTCGATCTTCTCTTGTATTGAAGCCATTTGATCTTGCAATACTTCTATACCACTTGCTACTCTCACTGTGTTAACTTCGTCATAGTCCCTTCTTCTTCTTGACCATTGACTACTATTATCGGCTATCCGCTCAATCAAACTCGAAGCTTCATACTCTTCCAATTCAAGGAACACTCCTCCCGAAGACGCATCCAACATCATTTTCATCTCAGACTCTAATCCACCATAGAATTGGCATATTTGTTGACTCTTGGAAAAACCATGGCTTGGGCACTTCCGTATGAGCTCTCGGAACCTATCCCATGCCTCATATAGAAGTTCATCGTATCTTTGTCCGAAAGAGGTAATATCCGCCCTTCTCTTCAAGGTAAGACTTGGTGGAAAAAATTTGAAAAGGAACTTCTCCCTTAATTCTTCCCATGTGGCTATATTCGTCTTGTCTAGACCCTCAAACCAATGCCTTGCTGAATCTCTCAATGAAAATGAGAATAATCGCATCCGAATCAAGTCTTGAGGAACTTGATTGATCTTGATGGTATCCGTGATTTCAAAAAATTGGGATATATGCACATTCGGATCTTCGGTAGCATGTCCTCCAAATTGATTATTTTGAATCATTTGAACCAATTGAGGCTTGATTTCAAACTGCGTGGCATTCACTCCGAGTCGGAAACCACCGGTTAAAGGCTCTACTTGAGGTCGAAAAAGATTTTGAAGTGGCCTACGAGGACCATTCCTCTCATTGAGCAACACCTTCATCATTTCAATTTGTCTTTCCAACTCTCCAATCCTCATGGTATCTTCCCCCGGATTAGCCATTTCCAAATCAATCTCAATACTTCCTTGGTCTTGGTGTAGTTTCCTTTCCAAGAGCTCGCGAGCCTTGGACCTCGTTATCATACACACCTACAATTCCACCAAGGAAACCAATCACACAACAACAACTTTTTCAAACAAAAGCAATTGACAACCAATCAACAAACAACAAGCAATAAAATTTCTCACAAGCAAAAACACAAACACCTAGTCTACAAACTTCACTTTTCCCCTAATATCTATCAACCTACTAATTGAAGTCCCCGGCAACGGCGCCAAAACTTGACGTGCCTCTAGAAGTTCACCCTCTAAAGAGCTTGTCAAAGAATAAATTGTCAACCCGGTTCCTTCTCCGCTTCGCCTATTAGAGTACTAAAGTACCGAGTGAAGTTTGGTAGCTAGGTAAATTTCAAGTCGTTGAGTTTTGTCTAAAATCCTAAGAAAGCAATGTAAATCTAACTAATCCAAACATAACATATCATCATCATTTCACCACAATATTCTCAATCAATCTCCAATCAATGGTAAATCAAGACAACGAAGTACGCAATTAAAGAAAAGAGGATGTTGAATCAAGTTTGGATGCAATCCATTAGATCGATATTCGTTGTAAACACAATTTAATTTCTATGAGGATGAACTCTCACCCTACCCTAGTCGACCCCCAGTCACGGTAGACCGACCGTTGATGAAACTACCACCTCAAACAGTCACGTTATCGGCTATAGCTCACTCCAAAAGGAACGTGAATCATCGCCCTATGCCATCTACCCGCACATGGATTGGATAAAATAACACAAGGAAACATGCTATTCGCGACACTCATATCCGCGTAACGGCTGCAATACTCGTATCAATCATCACCTAAATTGGCTAATACCTACACTTAGGGATTGTGAAAAGGCTCTAGCATGCTCCAATCACACATAGAAAGGTAAACAAGCAAAAATCAATTCCAATTTCATGCATCCTCTCTCAATTCAACATCCAATAGAAGTTTAGCTCATCATATCCATCAATTGTGTAATTACAAAGTAGAAATTGTTGAAAATCATTACAATTGAGAATACAAAGAAGATTCTTCCCTAATTTGGTCTTGTGTCTTGATCTACCAAGCTTGATCCTTCAAATTTCCTCCAAGGAATGAGATTGAAGCTCCTTGGTTGTAGATGAGAAGAATGGTAGTTACGATCGTGAGAGAGAATTCTAACTTCTAAAAATGAAATATGGCCCAAAAGTTCTATCTAATCTCAATTCTCCCCCTTTTATAGACAAGAAAAATGACCCTCGGATCGCCCGGTCGAAGAATGGCTAGCCCGGTCGAAGTTAGAAACCGCCAAAAATGCTGAGAAACAGGAATGCTCGCCCGGTCCAAACCGCGCTCGGCCGAGCCTTCCTTGAACCATGGCTTGGCCGAGCCTGCTACCGCGCGTCGATCAAACCCTCTGAACCACGGCTCGGCCGAGCCTGCCCACGCTCGGCCGAGCGAGCTCTCTGAAATGCAGCTCGGCCGAGCCTGCACAAGCTCGGGCGAGCGACACCTCAAAACCTCCAACTTCGTGCGATTTTCCACCGAAACTCCACCAAAAATGCTCGATTATGCTCAAAACTGAACCTACACACATGAAACTCACAAAACAGGAAAACCAAACCAAAACACAACCAATCATGAAGAAAAACCTATGATACGGGCGTAAAATAACCAAAACAAGCACACAAACACACCAAAATATAGGTCAATTTACGCACGTATCACAAACTTACCAATTTCATTTTGGGGCTACGCATTGGAGATAGCAACTTACGTGCTTAATGTGGTGCCTTCTAAATCAGTTCCTAAGACGCCTACTGAGCACTTCCTTGGTCGCAAACCTAGTTTGTGCAAGTTTAGAGTATGGGGCTGTCCGACACACGTACTGTCGAAGGAACCTGATAAGTTAGAAAGCAGGTCAAAAGTAATGATGTTCATAGGGTATCCCAGGCAAACGAAATGTGGTTACTTTTACTGTCCTGAGAGTCAAAAAGTCATTGTTAGCTCCAACGCTAGATTCTTGGAGGATGAGTATGTGAGTAATCACAAGTCAAGGAGTGATATCGTTCTTCAAGAAATTGAGAACGAGAATGCAATTCCTAGGGAAGGGGAACGTGTAGATGTGGGTGCACCTGTGAGCGGTTCAGCACCACGGACACGTTCTTTAGTGCAAGGTGCAGGACCACAAGTTACTTCACCTACTACTGACACGACACCGATGCCTCGTCGTGTAACGGCTTTTAAAGCCAGGCTGGTGGCAAAGGGTTATAGTCAGAAAGAGGGCATTGTCTATGACGAAACCTTTTCACCCGTAGCCATGCTCAAATCTATCCGGATACTCCTTTCCATAGCTGCGCATATGGACCTCGAGATCTGGCAGATGGATGTCAAAACCGCTTTTCTAAACGGTTACCTTGAAGAAGGTAGGGACATCTATAAGCAGCAACCCGAGGGTTACATAAGCAAAGGCGAAGAACATCTTATCTGGAAGCTTAGGAAGTCCTTGTATGGACTTAAGCAAGCTTCAAGGTCGTGGAACTTACGTTTCAACGATGTGATTAAATCCTATGGATTCGCACAGTTGGAAAACAAAGGTTGTGCTTGTAGGAACTGAGTCTACAATAGGCGACATCAATCGCCATTTATTAAAACTCCGGATTTGATTTATGGATATCAAAATAAATGTCATGACAAACAGTAGATGCCCTATGCATGCTCCTATTTAATTTAATTCGTAGATTCAAAGGGTTACCTTAAACTCCAAGGACTGATCTACAGATCTAGATCGATGACGGCAATGAAGATGGTGCAGATCTGGATCTGGAATCGATCAAAACGATGGTGTTCCTACAGATCTGATCTTCTGATCTGTTCCCTTGCTCGATCCGGAAATCTGGTGAGGATACGCTACCGGATCTACAGCCGCCCACTCTCTCACAATCTCTCTAGGGTTTCAAAATGAAACTTCAAAAACTAATGTGGGCTAGTGAGAGATCATCTATTTATATAGATCTGAGAATAGGCTATTAGGGTTTAATAAACCCTAATGGGCTCTGAGCAGTGTTGGGCCAGACCAGGGATCAAATGCAAATAATAAAGTGGGCCACCTATTAATTAATTCCATGTTCAACCCAGAACATAATTAATTAATAAACATTAATTCATGCCACCAGAGAATTAATGCTGACCTACCCCTTTATTACCACGTTATTAGGAACGGGTTGCATTGACTTGGTTAATCCCCATATTTAAGGTTTCAGACATTCATTAATTAATTCAGCGTATGACAATTAGCTGTAATTAATTAATCTCTTATTATTCCTGAGTAGTACCACTCAACCCTTATCGCTTATGCTTGAATCAATGATTCAGCCTGCAGGACTTAGCATAACGAACCTCGTGAGCTTCCCAGGGAATGTCACCATCCTGAACCGGATATGGTTATCTAAATCCAGCCTGAGGAAACCCCACACAAACTGCCATCACCCAAGATGCAGATATACGAGTACATGTAAGACTCTCCACCATAGCAAGTCAAAGTGACAGTCAACCCAAGTGTGCCCCTCAGCTTTTAATAGACTTTAGATCCGACCAAGTTACCGAGATCTTTACTCATTCATATGTCAAGTAGAATGGTTCATCTCACTGTTGATCCTATCAATACATTGAGATGTACCGGTCACACAAAGTAGTCAAGATAAACCGCTTATGGACTTGTGTGCCGCAGCCTAAACCGACAGCCAAACCAGAAACTGTCTCAGCTGTGATAACTGTTTATATCTCGCTAGGTCGAACGATCTATACGATCTTCTGTGATCTCTTACACACCGTATGATCTCCCTATCGACGAGATAACTGGATGTGTTTGTTCGCATCGTATGATTGTTAATTCAGACAGGAGTTGTTTATTGCAAGTCATTAATGATTACCAGTATATCAAACATAACGTTTCCTAATATACCAATCATCATGCTTTTATGTATACAATTCGAACAGTGTTTACCGACTTTGTGTCAGTGGGAGCGTGGTCTTCCTTGCAATATACGTTGATGACATACTCCTATTTGGAAACAACGAGGGAGTGATGTCCGAAATCGAGGTTTAGTTATCCAAACTGTTCCAAATGAAGGATCTGGTAGAAGCTGGCTACATTCTTGGGATTAAGGTCTTACGAGATCGTAAGAGGAGAATGTTGAGCTTATCCCAGGCATCCTATGTGGATACTGTGATAGCCCGGTTCAGCATGCAACTCGCCAAGAAAGGCTTGCTGCCTTTCAAACATGGCGTTCATCTTTCTAGCGGGCAGTGTCCTCAGACACAGCGGGAGAAAGATGAGATGAGTCTTGTACCATACGCTTCGGCGGTGGGTAGTCTCATGTATGCGATGCTGTGTACCAGGCCAGATATCTGTTATGCCGTTGGCATGGTAGCAAGATATCAGTCTAACCCTGGAAAGGCGCACTGGACTGCTGTAAAGCACATTCTCAAGTATTTGAAGAGAACTAGGAATTACTGCCTAGTTTATCAAAGTGAGGATTTGTGCCCTGTGGGTTATACAGACTCGGATTTCCAAGGGGACCAGGATGAGAAGAAATCAACCTCAGGATATGTGGAAGATTGATGGATTTATATACAGAAAGCATTATTGTTTGGAATTATCCCTAAAAACTCCCTTAGGACTTATTTGTAAAAGGTTTTGTTGGATCAAACCTTATTTAGTTGGTCGATCATTTGCTGAAATCTAGAGAGTCTAACACAACTTGTAAAGTCCTGTATAAGTTGTACATCGAGTTGTAATTGACTAGTGTGCTGAGAAGAATTCCTAGCAGACACAACGCAGTTGACATCAGCATTCGACTCACAAACTGCTAGAGAAGCAAGCGAACAAAGGATCACTTGCAAATGGCTGAAAGAACGCTAGACAGAATGCTAAGATGATTAGCATTCGGATCTTTCAGCAATGGATAAAGAACCGCAAAACAACGGAAGTCAAAGGATCACAAGGAATATACTTGTAGCAGGCTCTAGCGTACCAAAACAAGAACAAAACTCGAAGCCGGACTGCCACTCTGACAGAAAGTTCACGCAAAAGGATAAGACTTTCCCGAAGTGGTTAGGAAAGTACAAGTCAAAAACAAAAGTGAGTGCCACAGACAAACCTCTTCAGATCAAGGAGACGTTGAGTCTAACGGATAAGGAGATTCAAAGTTTGAATCTCCACCTATAAAAGATAGTCTCAAAGATGAGAGAGACAACTACTCAGACTACGACAACTACTTCGATAACTGCTTACAATTGCTCTTCTCACTTTACTCTTCACGAACGCTCAAGCTAGAGATTCCTTTGACAAAGTGAACGTTGAAAGTAGTCAGTTGAGAGCTGTACAAAAGCTTATCTAAAAGCTCCCAACAATCTGAAGTGTCCCTCATTGAAGTACTGACACTCCATTGAAGATATTCTTGATTGCATTCAAGGATATTTCAATCATTGAGATTCCTTTCATTCAAAAAGGAATCTAGCAGTCGAACACCTGAAAAGGTTAAGACTAGAACGGGCGTCTAGCCACACTCAAGGAAAATCAGGAAGGGACTAAATCTTCCATATCAGGCAAGGCAGGAGTTTCGAAGGTGTGCCCTTGACCCCCAGCCAAACCATACCAGAGAAGTTCAGACTCACGGAGGATAGCTGTCAAGTAGCCAGGCCGAAAGCTCACTGTCTACTTAACTGGAAAGGCGATTCCTTGTAATCTGTATACTTTTCTAGTGAAATTCTTAGCAATTCGGCTAAGGAGTGGACGTAGATCTATTTGATCGAACCACTATAAATCTTGTGTCCATTTAATGTTTTATTAAGTTATTGCTCAAAGATCGATTTGAAAACCTAGCAACGGAGTTGCTAGAGTATATCTGAATACAAACTTAAGTTATAACTTGAGCTAACTAACTTTTGGAAAATAACGCTAAGTGCAAGAGACGTAAAACTATTCCGCTGCATTTCGTGTTAAGTTATCAACACGACGACTCTGATATTTCGGGACCAACAAGTGGTATCAGAGCAGGAGGTTGAAACACCGACTGCTTCTGAGTCGCTTAGGACCAGATCCGCATTTTCCTTGCACTTTTACCTGTTTATTTGTAGTCTACTTGTTTAGCTCAGGGGACAAGATGTTGAATCATTCTCTTGGAAAGTACAACAGGGAGAACTTCACAACATGGAAAAAGATGGCCTTAATACAGCTTCAGAGCATACATACAGAAATGGTTGAGGTACTTGAAAGAGGTCCCATTAAGATTATGAAAGCTAACACTTTTATAGGACCTGTACCCGAACCCGCTGAAGGAGCTGATGAAGGAGATCAACCTAGACCCCCAAGGCTACCAAGACCCCAGATGGTTGCAAAACCTTTTGAGGAATATACAAGTGAAGACAAGAAAGGAGCTCAGCTGGAGCATGTTGCAAAGAAGTTAATCCTTGACTCTCTACCGAAGCTGATGGCACAAAAGGCCTTAGAGCTTGATACAGCTAAAGAAATGTGGCAGTATGTCTGCGAGTCTTCCCAGGAGACAGATCAGATGAAACGCAATAAACTGCAGGTAGCTGTTGACAAATATGAATCTTTCTCTATGAATGCAGGTGAATCCATAATGGCCATGGAGGAACGATTTAATACCATCATTGAAGGGCTGAATAACCTTGGTAAGAAATATGAGAATGGGGAAATGAATCACAAGATTATCTCTAAACTATACCCCAGAGATGACTGGTTTGTTAAAATGACTAGTCTAAGTGAGAAAGATCTCAACAAAATGTCTACATCCGAGGTATTTGCTCAGTTAAAATCTCATGAATTTATAATACAACAGTCAAAGAAGAATGAAGCTGCAGTAGTACAATCCGCTGCTAGCTCAGATGATTTAGCTTATTTTGTCAAAAAGGATTTTAATAAGTTTAAACAAAAGAAACCATATTACAATGAAGAAGGATCTGCTCCTATAAACCAATCAAAGGAGGTTGCCACAACCTCTGGCTCTCAGCCTACTGATCTTAAGATCAGTGAACTAGAAGAACAGACGAAGAAACTTCAGAAGATGCTGATGGAGGCTAAAGGCGAAAAGGAAGTAAAGGAGACTCAACAGTCACCTTCACATACCCGCTCAGCAGAGCGAAAGCCTAGGACCTGTTTCGAGTGTGGATCTCCCGACCACTTGAAACATGACTGTCCGAAAGTCAGCAGAGAAGAAAGGGAGCGGCTGAAACAAAGATTTGAAAGACGTGCAGGCAATGCAGTCAAAAGAGCACTCCTAACCAGGACAGAAACTCAGGACATTCCTGAAAATGATGAGGAATATTATCTATCCTCAGAGGAAGAAGATGAAGAAGCCATGCTAGTTCTGATGGCAGACGTCGTGGAAGATCAATTTGCTGATGCAGATGCTGATCAAAATGCTGAAACGGCTCTAGCAGCCGAGAACACCGAGGTAATTTCAGTAAACATCCCTAGATTTGTAACCTTTGATGATTGCGAGAATCTCACTTTAGATTCTGAGGAAGACTATCTCATGAAGCTAAGTGAAGAATTCTCTAAAATGTACGAAATTAAAAACTTAATTGTAGGAGAAAACACCTCACTAAAGTTAGAAGTTTCAAATTTGACCAAGGAAGTCGAAAGACTAAGGTCTGCAAGTGAGGAACTTACAAAAATGAAAGCTGAATTTTCAATACTTTCTGAAAATTTCAAAATTCTTGAAAAAGAGAACATTTTGCTGAAAAATAAACCAAAAGAAAATTGCATTTGTACTTACACGACCAGTCAAGCTATTTTGAATGCCGCAATTAGTCAACAAAAGCACTACAAAGATAGAGCTGGCGTTGGTTTTGATCACTATAATAAAGGAGAATCTTCTAAGCAGAAGACTATTCAGTTTGTCTCTGCTGGAAAATTCATCCTGGGAGAAAAACTGAAAGAAAAGGAATCTGCTGAAACACTTATTAGCGAATCTGTAAAACCTCAGCAGAATGCTAGGACATTCGCTAGGGAACCTCAGCAGAGGTACGATATATCCCAGCAGAATCCTAGAATATATGCTAGGGAAACACAGCAGAGGTACGTTATACCTCAGAATGCTCGAGTGTCTGCTATGAAACCTCAACAGAGGAATGATAAATTCAAGCAGAACACGAGAATATATGCTTCGCAACCAAGATCAGCAGAGCCTAGAAAGATTGCCGAGCAGTATGCATCTACTGCCAGGACAGCAAGATCTTCATTTCAGACAAGCAAGCATGTTAATTACAATGCTGTAAAGCCTCCTCATAATGCATATACACCACATAGGCAGAACACCTATGTAAGGCCTAAGTCCAAAACAAACTTTTTCAAAAGGACAATGAAGGCACAACACACTACCACACCTCATCCTCAATCTAAGTATGCAAGATTTACTTATCCTAAGGTTGAAAAAGGTATAAAGAGTGATGTCAAGAAGAAAATTTTGAAGGTCACTCAGATGTGGGTTCCAAAAGGAACGATGACGCTTGCTAATCCTGCAGGACCCGAGACTAAACGGGTACCTAAATCATTCTCTTAATTGTCTTGCCGAAGCAGGATCCAAGAGTGAAGGAGTCAAGATCTCCAGATGAATGGATTCTTGATAGCGGCTGCTCAGGACACATGACTGGACGAGCAGACTTATTCTCAGAATTACAAAGCGTCTATGGATCCTCAGTTATTTTCGGTGATAACAGCAGAGGAAGAGTCATTGGAAGAGGATGTGTAGAACAAGTTGGAATTCGAATTGTTAATGCTGCTCTTGTTTCAAACCTTAAACATAACCTAATGAGCATAAGCCAGTTGTGTGAAAATGGATATAATGTTTATTTCATTAACTCTGGCTGTGATATTGTTGATAAGGTTACAGGTGAAGTAAAGCTTAGAGGCATCCGCAAGGGAGGACTATATGTGGTCGATTGGCAAAGTGGCCAACAGGACTCATGCTTCGTGGCATTTAACAAAGAGGAAACAAATTGGCTATGGCATAAAAGATTAAATCACTTGAACTTCTAGACGATCAATCATCTAGCCAAACATAAACTGGTCGAAGGACTTCCTGCTGAATCTTTCCGAAAGGAAGGAGTGTGCAAAGCGTGCCAACAAGGCAAACAAACAAAGGCATCCTTCAAATCAAATCCAGAAAAGGATACCTCAGGGAGAATTCTCGAACTCCTACACATGGATCAGTTTGGTCCTGTCACACCACCCACAGTTAATAAGAAAATATATACACTTGTGGTTGTTGATGATTTCTCCAGGTATACGTGGGTTAAACTACTAAAGACTAAAGACGAAGTAAAGATCCTGCTACCTGAACTGATCCTCAAAGAGCAGAACAACAAGGGAGTTACAGTTAAAAGAATTAGATCAGATAATGGAACGGAATTCTGTAATGGAATTCTAATGGACTTTTGTGCGGAGGCTGGAATTCATCATGAAAGATCCACTGCCAGAACTCCACAGCAGAATGGGCTAGCAGAACGAAGAAACAGAACACTAAAGGAAGCAGCACGGTCCATGCTTGCTGATTCAGGACTCAATGGAAAGTATTGGGGAGAAGCTATCATGACTGCTTGCTACACTCAGAACAGGAGTGCGGTTAATGGCAGATTCAACAAAACCCCTTATGAAGTGTATAATGGTCGTAAGCCTTCTATTAAACACTTTCGTACTTTCGGTTCAACATGTTATATCCATAACAATGAGAAGTTTAAGCTTAACACTTTTTCGCCTAAGTCTGATGAAGGTGTTTTTCTAGGATATGGATACCCTTCTCACAAAGGTTATAGAGTGTCAAACAAGACAACTCGAATTGTGGAAATAACATGTAATGTTATTTGTGATGAGTCTACTTTAGTGCGCAGGGCTGACAAAGAACAGAGGAATGACAATCATGAGACCAATGATATCCATGATCAATCTCTTCAAAATTCTTTCGAAAATATGAGTATTGATCTGATTAGGTCTAAGACTGATGTCACTCCAGAGGCATCGCACTCAGCAGGTGACCAGACTGCTGACAAGGCCGGTGATGCTAATGATCATGCTGAGGCCCCATCCTCTATATATCTAAATGAGAATTTAGATGTTGCTGGTGCACTTGACGATCGAGAGGATGAAGAATCTACCGAAGATCTTAGCAAAGGAGTTGCTGAGAATCCAATCCTGGAGGAACCTGCTGCTGAAGCTCCAACCGTTGTCATACATGCTCATGCCGATCCTATTTATGAAGATCCAGAAGCAGAAGAAGAAGGAGTACAAGTTGTCCCAGTTGCAGAACCCCAGGAGATTGCAGTGGAAGCCAATCAAAATAATACTCATCAAGAAGGAGAACCAGATGCTGAAATTCCAGGACGTATCAGACCGTCATGGCTACGAGCACATCCTTTAGACAGTGTTCTTGGAAGCGTAAATGACCCTATCCTAACCAGACAAGGGAACGGCAATGCCATGCTAGCTTGTTACATATCTAATGAAGAACCCAAGAAAGTAGAAGAAGCATTGCTAGATGCAGATTGGGTGAATGCCATGCAAGAGGAGCTTGCAGAGTTCACACGCAATAATGTGTGGGAACTAGTCGACAGACCAGAACATCAAAGTGTGATAGGCACTAAATGGGTGTTCAAAAACAAGAAAGATGAATCAGGTGCTGTAGTAAGGAACAAGGCGCGTCTTGTGGCCAAAGGGTATAGACAATGTGAAGGAATAGATTATGATGAAACATTCGCCCAGTAGCAAGACTAGAGGCTATCCCTCTATTCTTGGCATATGCTGCGTACCATGAGTTTGATGTGATGCAGATGGACGTAAAAAGTGCCTTCCTTAATGGCGAGCTCAAGGAGGAAGTTTATGTCGAGCAACCTCCGAGATTTGAGCAAGGTAATCAAGTCTACAGGCTCAAGAAGGCACTATACGGTCTGAAGCAGGCACCACGAGCCTGGTATGGAACTTTGTCCAAGTTTTTATTGAATAATGGATTTCAGAAAGGGAGGATAGATCAAACTCTCTTTTGCATTAAAGATGGAGACAACATTCTGCTAGTTCAAATTTATGTTGACGACATAATCTTTGGATCAAAGAATCAAGATCTATGTGATAGATTCTCTGATCTCATGACTAGCCATTTTCAAATGAGCATGATGGGAAAGATGTCCTATTTTCTTGGACTACAAGTTCATCAATCCAAAGAAGGAATATTCATTCATCAGAAGAAGTATGCTCGTGACTTAATCGCCAAATACTGTCCGGAGAAGACCAAGAGTTTGCGCATACCTATCAGCACAACATGCATTGCTGCTCTTGAAAAAGAAGGAGATGATGTGAATCCTACTCTTTACAGAGAAATCATAGGTTCACTACTGTATCTCACCGCTAGCAGACCAGATATCTCGTATGCCGTGGGATTATGTGCCAGATATCAAGCCAAGCCTAAGAAGGTTCACTTTGACACTGCCAAGAGAATTGTTCGCTATCTGAAGTTTACAGAAGGATTAGGAATTTGGTATCCCAGAGAAGATGGTCTAGCTCTGATTGGATATTCAGATTCTGATTTTGGAGGATGTAAGATCGACAGGAAAAGCACTAGCGGCACATGTCAATTTCTGGGACACAAGCTCATTAGTTGGTTCAGCAAAAAGCAGCACTCTGTTGCTATCTCCACTACTGAAGCAGAGTATGTAGCTGCTGCTAGTTGTTGCTCACAAATTCCATGGATAAAGCAACAATTACAAGATTATGGGATTTCTCCTGAATGTGTACCCATCTATTGCGACAACAATAGTGCCATGTGCATCACAAAGAATCCTGTTCATCACTCTCGGACCAAGCATATTGATATTCGTCATCACTTCATACGAGACCATCAAGACAAGAGAGATATCGATGTTCGCTATATATGCACCGAAGATCAAATAGCAGACATATTTACAAAGCCCCTTCCAGAAACCAGATTTAAAGAGTTGTGCTTGAAACTGGGATTAATGGAATTAGATGCTGACGTGGATGAATGAGTCCTAGCTCTCATTCTTTCTATAAGGATATTTTTGCAATTTGGTTGATAAATATTATATTCTGATTGCTATGTTTTCGATCTGTTGAAGATATCCTGACATTACTACACTACAAAATGCTGAACAATGTCATGAAAATAGTTGAAAAGAAGGAATCTAAAACCAACATATTCATTCAACAGAAGGATTACAGACTTCGAAGGCTATCAGATACATTCAACTCTACACCATCATGTGATACAAATCTAACAACATTTTTGTGGACACAAAAGGAAGGAGAGCTCAGAGCATTCGTCAACCACAGTTCGGAAAATGAGCCCTTAAAGGATAAAAGTCGAATCCCATCAAAGGGATACCTTCAGAAGCAAGATGAGGGAACGTCTGCTCAAGCAACCAACTTAGCTGCATGGCAGTTGGCAGAGGAAACTGAGGAAAGAGATCGATGCATCTCTTCACTCCATCAAATAAGAATTCCGCCCAATCAACGTCCTTCATTTCCGAATCAATGGCCATCATGGCCCTCTAAATCCTTGGGTTCAACACATAATTGTCAGCAAGGACTCCAAAGGTGACATTGCTAACAATGTCAAAAATGACTCTGTACTCCTCCTTCAACTCCAAACATGATGGAGTTGGTGAAAAGTCACAATTGTCGGACTGCCTCCACTTATTCCAGAAGCCAAACTCTGGAGCAGTCAAATGGTGGAAGACATCCATGACGCGAGTAGGACCCCGAGGAAGGCCAAATTTCTGAGAGAACAGGGCCGGAGTCCAGCAAACCACTTCATTGTCGAAGCAACTCCAAATGGCGTCATCATCGGTTTTACTCCTGAAGATAAAGCTTTGAAGAGCTCGTTTCTGATAGCGTGTCGGCATCGTAGTCAGAAACTGGGTCAGGCAACTCTCATGAAGAGCTCCCATAACGAAGTTGGCAACACGACAGTTGTTACCATATTCAAAGTACAACCCTGATTCATGAAGAATCTGGTTGCGAGTGACAGGCAAATCACTTGGAGCAATGGTAATACGATGCATTTTGAAGCTAGTGAAGGAGGAAATGCTATGCAAAGTGGAGTGGAAAAGATGAAGTTCCAGTACACAAGTGCGTCGTTCTTTATAGCAAGATCATGGCTCTATCCATAGTGGGAACACTCTCCCAAAAGTGTCCTGTCAAATGAATTCAAAACTCAGAGGAGCGGAAGTCGAGGAGTCTTGACAAAGGGGGAAACGCCACCTGTCTTAATAAGACTACTTACGGCAAGTTGACCTACCTGAGTATTCTGGCGTTCTCTTCCACGAGTGCTTAAAGGAGACACCAAAGGATATCCCAAATCCTTTGATTAAGACAGAAATCTGCCGTCTGAAATGATAGCACTTGAGTGGAAAATAGTAGCTCACATCAGACACAGGAAGGTTGCTACAGACACTCAACACACTCGAAAGGCAGCTTGCTGAGACTATGACACAAGCATATCAGAAACAAAGTATCAGAAGAGATGTTATTTCTATCCTTATCTCTTGGATTTTTTGAAGACATCATTACTTATTCTGGAAGATGATTACATCTGCTGTAGATTATTCATCATAGTTCTCTGCTAATATTGAACATGCCGAGCAGAAATTGGTTGAAAATTCTGTTAACAAATGACAGACAACAAAACATAGTTGTGCAGTCTTTCATATATCTTTTCATTCATCAACAAGATGTCATTACAAAAGAAAAGAGGAGGACTACAAACAACAAGATCGCTATTCTAGGAGGAAGAAGGTCTAAACGGAAAGAAGTCCGTATTTACAAGATTCGTTGGTTCTTCTGCTATCTGAGGAAAACTCTGCTCCAACAGCCAACTAAATTGCATTCCATTCAGCAGAGGCACTGCCGGATAATACTGGACACAATCTCGAATGTCGTTGTAGATATATTTCGCCCAGTCTACCTCAGCTCCATCGTCAATGGACATCATGATTTGCCACGTTTCTTTTGAGAAGAAAGTGTCATCACAGTCCTCCCCCATCAACATATTATTAGCAATACGAAAGAGCACCCAATAAGGAGTGCGCAGATCGTATGCTGAGACAGACAAGGAAAATTCAGACGAAGGCGTTCGTCTCCATCTCTGCCACGCAGACCATTCAGGAGCAATATCCGTCACACGGTGATCAAAGACAGACCCAGGACCTCTGGGAAGGCCGAATCGACGAGAAAAGACGTCCGGTGACCAATAGATGAGTTTGCCGCAGAAGAAACCGTAAATACCATCTCCCTCCACAGAACAGTCTTCGATGAATTCTCGAAGAACATCGCCTTGGAAACGTCTGGGAGTAGCAGTAACGAATTGAGTCAACCCACTGCGATTCAACTTCGACATGACGATATCTGCCACTCTCGGATTGTTATCGTACAAAGAGTTCAAACCAGCCTCATGAAGGATCTGGTTTCGGCGCAATTCCAAGGATTAACCAGGAGAATCCATTTTCTTGAAGATCTTCTGAAAGAGACAAAAGGAGAATACTCAGAAAAAGAGCTTCTGTGATGATAAAGATACACACAAGAAGGACATTTATAGGGGAAGAGTCACAACTCTGTTCACAAAAATCGATTCGTTTCGATTCAGAGTTAATGATCATCTGATACACAACGAATAAATAGACGACACGTCAGATCGGTCAAAGTATTTCCTGAAAATGTAAATGACGCTTGGAGAAAAGCTTACACTAAAGATCGACGCTTCATCTGCTAAGAGCTGAGACTCTGCTAGAGATGAAGACTCTGCTAAGAGAAGAAGTATCTACTGGAGATGAAGACTCTGCTAAGAAAAGAAGTATCTGCTAGAGATGAAGACTCTGCTAGCAATGAGGACTCTGCTAGCGAATGAGAACTCTGCTGAAAAGTAAGATCTATGCTAGACGATGGATGCTCTGCTAACTACTCTGCTAAATGATGGATACTCTACTAGATAACGAAAGGTCTGCTAACTACTTTCTAAAGCGGTATCTGCTACGCTTTCAGCAGAACATGTATCCTTGCTACCAATCAGCAATCTGCTACATTCTTAGAAGAAGCATATACAGCAGAATTACAACATATTTGATTATCAAGGATATTATCAAGCAGATATTTGATATTGAGCGCATATATATATGGGATTGTCTAAATCAAAACATAGACATCATTTTATATATAGTTCAAAAATATTTACATGAACAGCGGATTCAACAAAATCAGAAAGGCGACATAGGCACAAAAGGATAAAAATCTATTCCTCG
>JAPKLW010005716.1:1198-19786 GCA_026898455.1 Plectranthus barbatus | reverse complement strand
GATTCGGAGGATTGCTGTCCACCCGGTATCCGATCGTGGTTCGTGGGACACAGGCTAGAAGATCTCCAGTGGAATCAATCTCCAGATCTATAGATCTGGTAAGGTAATTGCTGATCTAGTCGATTTATTTTAATTAAACCATGTATGTGTACGTTTGGTAACCAACATCGATCGTGGGGACGATCCGCCTTCACCGGCGTGTTCCTTCAGTTGGTATCAGAGCCTCGTTCGTGGTTGTTGGCTCTGCTTGAAACGTGCAGTTGGTTTATTGTATTTTAAATCATTTAAGCATGTCGTTGATGTTTTATATATTTTGTTGTTCCTCGTGGCTCCCGATCTATTTTTGGTTTTTGGTGCGATGGTTTATTCGCGATTTATAATCGTATTTCACCACGAGAAAATCCGTGGTTAGTATAGGAAATGATGTAATTTTATTTCCTGTAATTTTTTGTAAATTATGATGTAATTTGCTGCGAAAAAAGAGACCAAGAATCGAAGAACACGAAGAACAAACATCGATGGAAAACTGCCAAATCGCAGTCGCGCAGGGGCTGTTCGTGACTCAGCCACGGCCTATCGGCTTGTCAATCGGGTCGACTGGTCGGTTGGGCTTGAAGCTGGGTCCGCGGACATTGCCGCCGCACCACCCATGGCCATGGATGGCGACGACAGGCGATGCAGCAGCAGCCGTAAAACACGCGCGCGAAGCGTGCGCGATTTGGGGTTGTGCAACAGCCTATCTTTGCAGCGTCCCCAGTGCACGGTGGGGCGGCGATCGGCGATGGCGGTGGTTGGAAGTCGAAGTCCGGTGGTAGGCGACCACACGGACGTCGGGGGTTGGCTGGATAGGCGGCGAAGTCGACGGCAGCGAGGGCGTGAAGTTGGTTGGTCGCGCGACAAATCTGGGAATTTCCAGAATTTTTCGCGCAACACCTGCAGGTGTCTGTTTTCTTCGCGCGATCGGCGGCGATCCCGGCGTGGATCGCCGGTCCCAGCGGCTGGAAATGGTAGACCTTGCTTCAAACTTCAATGCCCAATGGTTGATTGGCGTTGATGGCGGCGGAATTAGCGGCAATCACTGCGTGAAAACAGCTGCACGCAAGAATCTTGCGATTCTGTGTGCGTGTGGGCTGATTTCGTGCGTTGATTGGAGGCTATTTCGGGTCGTATCTGTAATTCCAACGATTTGATCTTACATTCTATACTTAGGGCTTCAATGCCCAGTAGGTTTTGAAGGTTGATGATCGATTATGACGGCGCAATGGGCCAACGAAGTCGGCCCAGTCGCCATAAAACTCTAATTTTCTGGGTTAGCAGCATGTAGGTGGATGTATTTTCATGGTCATTCGGAGGCCTTTCATTTATGGATTTCCATTACCGATGACATGGAATTGTAGTCCAAACCTAGGGCTTTAAGGCCCAGTAGGTTACCAACATGATTGTCATTGGAATCGATGGGAACGAAGGCGAGAAAAGTGCCATGTGCACTGGTTTTTCGCCCAGGCTGCTCAACTAGCCATTTTCTTCGGCCAATTGGCGGCGATTCGAGCGTGAATCTCCGGTGCTATTTGTTGGAGATGGAAGTCCAAACTTTGGTCTTCAAAGCCCATTAAGTTTCAGCCGTTGACTGTGCGTCGTTTGATAGCAACGGTGGCTCGAAATAGGCTATTTACAGTAAATTTAAAAGCCCAAATTTGAATTGTTCGAGGCCCGAATCCATTTCGAAGACCCGTTTGAAGAACTGTATATTCAATATTCATGTAATAGAATAGGTAGATATGCAGGTACACATCTTGGGGCCACGAGGACATTTTATTTGTTCTTGCATGATGTGTGTTTAATTTTCTAAGCATGTTATATGTTTTACATGTTAGGAGCATGCTAGGATTTATTTAATTATTTATAGCATGCTGTCAAAAACCTTCAATTTAAAACGACTAAGTGAGTTAAAATAAATTTTAATTAATTTATTTAGGCCTCCACAATTGGTCTTATAAGTGATTGTGGATGTTGTTCGCGGGACCCTGGGAGTCTCCCCCTAGAGGATACAACATTCACTGGTTCACTGGATAAGACTTCTAATAAAAATGAATTTTATATTTAAATGAAGTGCGTGGCACTCGCGGGACCCTGGGAGTCTCCCCCTAAAGGATGTGTCATTCATGGTTCATTGGTAAAGATTTAATTCAAGATAACCTTAAGAAATTATTTACAGATGATGTAAAGTCCTAACGGTAAGGTCATCAATTGTAAAATAATTTTCTTTATGGTTAAATTATGGTCATCACTTAGATGTGAATTTCTATATAACTCCCAACGGAGTCCCTGTTTTAATTCACATGGCCTGTTAAATGGTCCAACTATTAATTTCATTCGTCATAAAGTAGAGGTTGACGTGATATTGAAATTAAAGATAGTTTGTCTGGTCAATGGATATGTGTGTAAACGTCCACCCACCGTGGCTTGCATATATATTTGTTGGGCTGTTGGAGGTTGCATTAAACATTGTTTTTTAAGGTTTCCATGTTTTATGCTTCAATTAATGTGATTTAAATGCTTACGTATTTGCATTTAATTTATTTCAGTTATCATCATGTCGTTTAATCTGCTTATGACTGTTCTCTATCATAACAAGCTTATTGGTCCAATTTGTTTGGACTGGAAATAAATCTGGATATAGTACTGGTTGCTGAAGAGTACATATTTGTACTCAAGTCGCCTACTCAATGTCTCTTGAACCCTTACTTCCACTTGAAAGTAGTCATGGGTAAGAAATAGTACTTTGTTGTTGAGTTTCTTATTGGCTTGATTATAGTGGAGGATCTCACGGGTAAGAGATCACTGGCTCTGGTTTCTTTTGAAGCATCATCTTCTTTGTGTAATGACGGTTAGAAGAAGAAGTCACAAAAGAAAAAGAACAGTGGGAGCAAATAAGTAATACTTTCTGGTAGTATGACATTTTTTTGTGGTGTCATGAAACTAAAGGGAAAGTGTTACTGATGTAACCAGTCTGGGCATTACAAATATAATTGTCTCCTCTTAATGAAGGGTAACTCGGGTATGCCTTCTGTTTTAGTTGTGGAAACATGTCTTGTGGCTTGTTCTACTATCTCTTGGATAGTAGGTACTGGTGCCACTAATCATGTTTGTTTTTCTCTGCATGGTTTCATGCAGTCAAAACAACTAATGAAGGCGAGATTACCATAAGCTTGGTAAATGCTACTAGAGTGATGGTTGTTGCAGTGGGAGATATGCACTAAATCCTTCTCGGATTGTGTTATAGCATTAAAGGACGTTTTAAACATGCCTAGTTTTTGAAAGAATTTATTTTCAGTTTCGAAACTGTTTCTGGATGAATTTTCTGTTATTTTTAATAACGATGATGTTATTATGAGAAATAACTCTTTTATCTATACTGGCATGTTGGAAAACTCCTTATATACTATTACTTGTGTATATCGATCTGCAACCGAAACTCATGCATATTCATCGTTTAAAAGGATAGTTTCTTCTATGTTGAATCAAACTTATATTTGGCATCTAAAACTGGGTCATGCTAATCTGACAAGGATCCAAGGACTGATAAGTCGTGGATCATTGGAATTTCTACAAGTTGAACCATTCTCAGTCTGCGAATCCTAATTGGAGAATAAGATGACATTTAAGTCTTTTTAAGGCTATGGGTTTAAAGCCAATGATATGTTGAAAATGATTCAATCTGATTTGTGTGGGCCTATGTCTATTCAAGCGAGAGGTGGTCTTGAGTATTTCGTGAAATTCCCGAATGATTACTCAAGGTTTGGATATATTTACTTGATCCACCACATGTCTGAATGATTTGACAAGTTCAAAGAATTTAAGACTGGAGTGGTGAATCGAAAAGGTGAAAGTATCAAGTCACTACGATTTTATTGTAGTTTCTAATACCTCAGTGCTGAACTTAGGCAATACATATTGGATAACGAGATTACATCTCAACTGTCTACGCCTGATTTTCCGCAACGAGGTGGCGTAGAAGAGAGAAGAAACATAATTCTTTTTGGAGATGGTGAGGTCGATGATGAGTTATGCCACTTTGCCTACTTTTGTTTTAGGGTTATGCCTTGGAAACAACGGCGTATCTTCTGAAATTAGTACATTCTAAATTGACTCTAAAGACTCCAATAGAATTGTGTGCTTGGCGAAAGCCTTGTTTAAAACCATATTCTGGTTTGGGGTTGCCCAACATATATGTTGGATAAGGAATTCGATAAGTTGGTACCTAGAATGGAAGTACGGTTGTTTATAGGATATCCTAAGGGTACGAAAGGCGGTTACTTTATAGTCCTAAGGAATTAGAGGGTGGTGGCTAATACCAATGCCCGATTCTTGGAGGAAGACTATATAAGTGAGCATGAATCCAAGAGTAAGATCATTCTTAATAAGTTGAGAGGAGATAATTGCACACCGAGTGTACTAAGTGTCATACCACAAGACACTGCACAACGTGTTGACTCTGGTATATCTACACAGGTACTGCCTTGTTGTAGTGGGAGAGTTGTTCAATATAATCGTTTCATGGGTGTGGGAGAGTCTTCGGATTTGGTCCACATTGGTGAACATGAAGCGAATTATTTCATGGGTGTGGGAGAGTCTTCGGACTTGGTTCGAGATATAGATGCGATGTCTTGGCATAAGTCTATGAATTCTGAGATTGAATTTATAGATGCTATGGATGGATACGGCCTTCTGACCTTCCTAAAGGCAATATAGCCATTAGGTGTAAATGGGTCTATAGGTGTAAGAGAGGATCTGACGGAAAGGTCATCGCCTTTATAGCATGGTTGGTGGCGATGGGATTCACTTAATTAGAGAGAATCAGTTATGATGATAATTTCTCTCTTGTAGCCGTGCTAAAGTCGATATGTATTCTCTTATCCATAGCAAATTACATGGACTCTAAGGTTTGGCAAATGGATGTTAGGACAGTTTTCCTTAATGGAAATCTGAATGAAGACATTTATATGCGGTAACCTGAAGGTTATGTAAGGAAATGCTAAGAGCATCTAGTTTAGAAGTTAAAGAAGTCTCTTTATGGACTTATACAAACTTCTAGATCTTGGAACATTCATTTTGACGAGGCAATCAAATCCTTGGATTTGAAAAATGTCAAGATAAAACTTGTGTGTACAAAAATGAGCAATGGAAACGTGGTGGTATTCTTAGTACTGTACGTAGACGATATCTTCTTATTGGCAACAACTTGAGGGTATTGTCGGACGTATAGGTGTGGCTGTCAAAACAGTAACAGATGAAGGATTTTGGAAATGCTATGTACATTCTTGGTATAAAGATCATTCATGATCAATGTAAGAGAATATTGCATTTGTACCAAGCTTCCTACATCAACACTGTTATTGCCCTGTATAACATACAAAACTCCAAGAAAGGATTTTTACCTTTGTGACATGGAGTTTATCTATCTAAAGACATGTGTCTTAAAATGCCAGACAAGATAGATGAGATTGCTAAGGTTCCTTAAGCTTCGGCAGTAGGAAGCCTTATGTATGCTATGTTCTGTACTAGACATGATATCTACTGTGCAGTTAGCATCGTGGCAAGATATCAATCAAACCCAGGTCTGGGGCACTGGACTGCGGTAAAATATGTTCTCAAGTATCTGAAAAGAACACGAGATTATATGTTGGTTTACCTATTAGACAGTCTGACCCCTTTGGGTTATTCAGATTCAGATTTTAAGCCAATAGAGATATGAGAAAGTTAACCTCAGGTTATGTGTTTAACTTGGGAGGTGGAGCCATATTACGTGGCTGCCTCAGAGGCTGCCAAAGAAGCTGTCTGGCTTAAAAGCTTCTTGTTGGACTTGGGGGTGATTATAAGTATGCCTAAGTGTATCACAATTTGTTGTGACAACATTGGTGCAGTAGCAAACTCAAAAGAACCTAGAGCCCATGTGGCAAGTAAACACATAGAGAGACAGTACCACATTTTATGAGATATCGTAAAGAGAGGTAACGTGGCTGTGAAAAAATTTGTGTCGTTGTATAACCTGGTTGATCCTTTCACGAAGACTTTGGAAACTTAGATCTTCGGAAAACACGTAGAGGGTTTTGGTTAATGATACATTGCAGCTACACTTTAAGTCTAGGTGGGAGATTCGTAATGACATGGTGTATACTAAAAGTTTAGCTTTAGTATAAGTAGGAGATTGTTGGAGTATACAGTAAAGCGAACTTTTAAGCGAGCTTTGTCATGTACTTAATCTCTTATAAATAACTAAAACAAATGTTATCACATTGTTGCAATCTCATGATTACATGTATATCCACTTATCTTATATTGTAGACAATGTGGTGGGTGCGTCGTCCCACTGAAGATCGCATTGTTGGGTTCCTTATAAGATATAAAACGTATTCACAACTGAGATAGTTCTGGATAAACTATCGTTTTAGGTTGTAGTATAAACTTGAGATAACTAGTCTTGGTTATTAGTTTATGCTAGTGTGTGGTGTCGCATTGAATGGATCGCGGTGAGACGTGTTCTTCTGTTCTGACTCTATGAAGAACCAAGGTCTCGGCGACTTTGATAATTCTTAACCCTAGATGTGATATTTAGATACATGCAAATGATTGTTTGTTACTTTGACTTACCATGGGTGAGAATTAAAAGGATGATTCAATATACTTCGTATCTTGGGTAACAACATTATTTGTATGTGTTTATATAGTCACATTAGGGCACCGTGTCCTGGACATCCAGGTTGATGACATCCCCATAAGGAGTTCATAAGTTTTATCGTATTAAATCCTGCAGGTGGAATTTATTCCGATACGATAATAATGTTGAGCGGGTACTACTTAAGGATTAAGATATTAATTAATTAATGATGTCAGAGCTTTTAATTAATTAATGGATGTGCGTTATCTTAAACACAGGGAATTAATTAAGTCAAATAGAAGCCCTGATTCACATCGGGATAGGATAGCAGTTGCAACATTAATTCTCTAGTGGAATGAATTAATGTTATAAGTTCAATTTATATTCTGGGCTGAATATATGTGTTTGGACTTATGGGAGGCCCAATCCTATACCTTCTAGAGATCCATGGTCTGGCCCAACTAGAAACCCTAGAAGATGCCTATAAATAGGATCTTATGGTTGAGAGAAAAACCCTAGTTGTCTAAGTTGTCATTTTCATAAGCTCATGTGTTGAACAACGGTTAGGGTTTAGTTCTCTCAAACATCGTAGATCTAGTATTTTGGATTGGCATCTACGATTCGGAGGATTGCTGTCCACCCGGTATCCGATCGTGGTTCGTGGGACACAGGCTAGAATATCTCCAGTGGAATCAATCTCCAGATCTATAGATCTGGTAAGGTAATTGCTGATCTAGTCGATTTATTTTAATTAAACCATGTATGTGTACGTTTGGTAACCAACATCGATCGTGGGGACTGTTGGGAAATATGTCTAAGGTTTCCTTTCCCAGTAGCTTACTTGCTTAGATTATAGTTTTGGTGGATCAAATCCTAAGTCCTACCAGCGTCAGTTGTCTCTACATAGATCTGGTCTTAAATGTAAAGTCCTGTTTAGGTCTATTGAGTTGTAAGTCGCAGCTGATCAAGACTCATGCTGACACTGTTCACCAGCATGAGTAACGCTTACCACTGGCTACTGTTCACCAGTTGGAAAAGTTCACCAGCAGGCGGCTGACAAAGACTCGCGCTGACACTGTTCACCAGCGGTGAGAAGTGTTTATGACTGGCTACTGTTCACCAGTTGGGATGGGTTTCATCAGCAGGCGGCTGACAAACCTTACCAGGAGAATGCGTGTTCTTACACTAATCACCAGCGGTGATTTCACCAGTCATGGGAGATTCCGAGAAGAGTTAACATCTAGACTTTTGGTAGACTTTGATGATGCCAGGGCAAGTCACCAGCAGAGACTGCCAGCACAAGATCACCAGTATGATCTACCAGTCAGATGTTACCAGCAGAATCCCAGATTCTCTCTCCCAACGTAGTAGAGACAAGAAGAAGATTCTCTGAGGAATCGACTGACAAAGGATGACTTTAAGGAAGGATAACTTCAAGTCTATCAGTCACAAGACACCAGTCTTATTCCTCGGACTGACAGAGAGAGCCGTTCTGACACAAAGAGATCTGTGTCAGATAAAGCGGTCAAAGGTATGGTTCCTTCCGGAAAAACATATCTGCCGCCGTCAGAAGGACATCCGAGGTCTGACACCTTTCCGGATGCGTCCAAACGGCTAGAAAGTTTGAATCGGTTCCTGCGGCTATAAATACGTCGCAACCACCAACATTCAAACATTAGATTCCACGAGCGAATGATTTAAAGATTACACTCATCTGCTCAACCACCGAAAGAACTGAAGTTATTGCAAGAACGCAAAAAGTACTTTCGAGGCCTTTCCTAAGGCTTTCCGTGTGTTGATTTATCAAACACGAGACTTCAAGCTTTCAGCTTGTAAGTTTAGAGATCTCATTTGGTGTTCTTTCTCTTCGAGGAAGTTCACAGCAGCTCCTGTGCATTCTAGCACTTGAGTTATTACGGGCGAACCTTGCCGCAAAAGGATTTACGTTCTTGGGAGAACTAAATACCCAAATCGCTGTGGAGGTTGAAGTGACGTGCTCGCACTCCATCAGCAGAAGAGAGCTGAAGAGGAAACCAGGACCGGGAGCGGTTGATCTAGTGAACTGGTGGACAAGGCATTCACCAGCTAGAGATAGATCGTAGGCAACCTGTAACCGATTGCTCATAGTGAAATTTCCAGTGCTTCGACTGGAGAGTGGACGTAGATCGATTGATCGAACCACTATAAATCCTTTTATCATTTATCAGTTTTCTGCATTACATTCTGATTTAAAACCCAGCACTCAAGTGCTGGTGTATGTTCTGAAACTGATATAATTGTGCAAACTTGGCTAAATATTCTAAGTATTGAATCACCAGCTGACCAGTCACCAGTTGTCAGCTGCGTACTTAGTAACCAGCACCAGCTGACCAGTTGCCAGTTGTCAGCTGAGTGTAAGTAGCGTGCAAAGAAACAATTAACTTTATTTCCGCTGCGTAACGTATATACTCTGAAAAACCGGGACCAACAGGGACGATCCGCCTTCACCGGCGTGTTCCTTCAAATTCAAATCAGTCAAAACCCTAGGGAGAGAGAGAGAGTTGGGCGGCGCCAGTGTAGAAGGGGAGGAGAAGGATTTCGACTCCGGTCTACGCTTTACAAATCTGTGGAATCCTCACCAGTAGCAGATCTGAGCAGCATTGGGATACAGATCTGAAGATCTGATCTGGAGAACATAATTCTCTTCTTTTCTATTTCCTTTATTTCAATTAAATCTAGAAATTAGATTTCTAATTTCTGTTTCCGCAGATTTATTTGAATCGCGTGGTTGAATTAAAGTTGGATATTCAAACGCGAAAGATCAGATCAGACTCTACGGAATAACGGTAATCCCTTTAATCCACACATTAAATTCATAGGAGCATTCTAGGGTTTATGAATTGGTTATTGTATTCAACATCCATGAATGGTCCTGTTCATATGGATTTGGTGATTCACTTCACAGAAAATCCCTACATCTTCACGCTCCAGGAAACCAGATTCGCACCAAGATAGATCGCATAGCCATAGGTCGAGCGATGAGTGTCAGTGCACCGTGCCCAGTCATCGTCAGAGTATCCGACAAGAGAAGATGGGCCAGCCGAATAAGATAAACCATAGTTCAAAGTTCCCTTCACATATCGGAGAATCCGTTTGACGGGTTGGAAGTGATCAACTATCGGCTGTTGCTGGAATTGACTGACTGTGTTTACCGAATAAGCAATATCGGGGCGCATAATTGTCAGGTATTGCAACGCACCAACCAGAGAACGGTATAGAGTCGGATCGGAGAAGGGATCACCATCTTTGGACATGGAAGAGTCGTGGGCGAGAGGAGTACTGACCGACTTAGAGAAGTTCAGCACGCTGAAGACTGTCCAAGGCATATTTTGTCTGACTGAGAAATAAACCTAAAGTAGATCGAGTGACCTCGAGACCGAGAAAATAGCCAAGAGAATCCATATCTTTAATCGCAAACTCACGATTCATTCGAAAGATGAGGGCTACGAGAACCGAAGTAACATTTGTCGGTGATGATTATGTCATCGACGTAGACCAATAGATAAACCAAAGTGTCGTTTTTTTATAAACAAAAAGAGAAGTATTTGAAGCACTACAAAGAAAACCAATAGAAACCAGAAAACCGCGGAAGCGTTGATACCAAGTAAGAGGAGCTTGCTTGAGACCGTATATAACTTTATGTAACTGACAAACATGGTCAGGAAAACGTGGATCAATGAAGCCGGGAGGCTGTTCCATAAATACTGGAGAAGAAGAAGAATGTCATTTAAGAAGGCGTTTTTTACGTCCAGTTGGTGGAAAGGCCAATAGTTCATAACCGCAAGCAAAAGAACAATTCTGATGGTGGAGGCCTTGACAACGGGACTGAAGGTATGAGTGAAATCGAAACCAGGGATTTGGCTAAACCCTTGTGCAACCAACCGAGCTTTATAGCGATCAACAGAGCCACCAACAAGAAGTTTAGTGCGAAAAATCCATCGCGAGCTAACGATATTTGCGGAGGAAGGGCATGGCACGAGAGACCAAATACGATTTGCTTTTAAGGCGGACAACTCCTCATGCATTGCATGCACCCATTTGGGTGATTTAAGCGCACTCTTGATGTCATGGGGCTCCGAAATAGCTGTAAGAGCAGTAAGAAGAGACGCGCACTTAATGGTAGCAGGATATCGCAGTTTGAAGATACCTGACATTGCCCAAGTTTGCATCGGATGTGTGGGAACGGCAATATCCAGAGGAGCAGCTACGGGCTGGGGATCGGGTTGTGCAATAGCAGGCTGGCCGCAACGGTGGTGAAGCAGCCGGGTCCGCAATGGGGGCTTCAGGAGTTGGAGCAGCAGGTGGCTCAGCAATCTCATGAGAGGCGCAGACACGACAAGGAGAGAAAATCGGTGGTGGAGGCGATGATGGCGAGACTGAATGTGTTATCGGAGTAAGAAAACCATTGACATAAGTCAAAATATCCAGAGAAGATAGAGGAGCCGACGCTGGTCCTGTAGAGAAAGGAAAGCACAATTCATCAAATTGAGCATGTCGGGTAATATATACCTTGGAGGTTGAGGGATCCAAGCAACGAAAACCCTTGTGAGAAGAGCTATAGTCGATGAAGATACACGGCTGACTACGAGGCTGAAGTTTGTGCTTTGCATAGTCACGCAAACATGGATAAACCCGGCACCCAAAAATGCAAAAAAGATCATAGCTAGGTTGTTATCTGTGAAGATATGAATCTTATTAATCTCACACACCAAATAGGGTTTATAATGTACATATATAGAGAGAGTTAACCAAATCTAATCTAGGAAGATATGCAATATCTACAGAATATACATGAATTATATGGAACGATATTAATATATCTAACACCCCCCGCAAGCGAAACATTCGGCGAAGGTGATACGCGAAGCTTGTACTTAAACTTCTCGAAGAGCGGCCGACCAAGACTCTTTGTGAAAATATCTGCAACTTGCGAGTCAGACGGAACAAAACCAGTAGATAAGCGATTTGAATCCACTAACTCTCGAACAAAGTGATAATCAATATCAATTTGCTTGGAGCGTTTATTGGAGACAGGGTTCTGAGTGAGAAAGATGGAGCTCGTGTTATCAGACAGCAACTTTGGGACGGACGGTGGCAACATATGATGTTCACCGAGAAGATTGGATACCCAAACAATTTTTGTGGCAGTGTTGGCTATAGCGCGATACTCGGATTCACAGCTTGAACGTGAAACGGTCGGTTGCTTCTTTGCACTCCAAGAGACTAGATTGGGTCCCAGAAAAACGGCGTAACCATAGGTTGAACGTATGGTATCTGGACATCGATCCCAATCCGTGTCGGAGTAGGCGAGGAGATGATTCTGACCACGAGAAAATCGCAGACCATGGTAGATGGTGCCTTTGACATAGCGTAAGATCTTTTTGACTGCTTGAAAGTGATCAACTATAGGACTTTGTTGAAATTGACAGACAGTATTAACAGAGTAGGCAATATCCGGGCGTGTGATTGTCAAGTATTGCAGTGCACCAACAAGGGAGCGATAGAGAGTAGGATCATCGAAGAGGTCTCCATCTTTGAAGAACGAGAGGCCGGGCGGTAGAGGAGTTGCGACGGGTTTCGCATCCATTAATTCGGCGTGTTTCAGTATGTCATGAGCATACTTTGTTTAACACAAGAATAAGTCGTCCGAAGGATAAGATACCTCAAGGCCGAGAAAATAACCAAGTCGACCAAGGTCCTTGGTCGCAAACTCACTGTTAATTCGGCGAAGAAGAAGAGACACGGCATCCGTGTATTACCCGTGACAATGATATCGTCCACGTAAACCAGCAAATAGATGAGTACTGTATCCTTGCAGAATATAAAAAGAGAAGTATTTGAGGCACTGCAGAGAAATCCAAGAAATAAAAGAAATGTGTCAAACCTTTGATACCAGGCGAGAGGCGCCTGTCGAAGACCGTATATGTCTTTCTTAAGACAACAGACGTAATCCGGGTGTTTGGAATCTGCAAAACCAGGAGGTTGTTCCATGTAAACAGTAGATGTCAGATTTCCATTTAAGAAAGCATTTTTGACATCCAATTGATGCAAAGACCATGAATGCATAACCGCAATAGATAATATAATACGAACAGTGGATGCCTTGACAAAAGGGCTGAATGTGTGAGTAAAGTCAAATACAGGAAGCTGACTGAATCCTTGGGCTACAAGATGAGCCTTGTACCGATAAACCCATTTAGAACCCACGACATTTACATTCAGCGGTCGTGGAACAAGGATCCACTTTTTATTAGCATGCAGTGCCGCTAACTCCTCATGCATGGCGTGCGTCCAAGAAGGTACTTTCAGAGCGCTCTTAATGCTACGAGGTTCAGATAAAATAGTGGAGGCCGAGTATCCAAAAACGTAAGACAGATCAACAGGATAGCGAGTTTGGAAAATACCAGATTGAGCTCGTGTCTGCATGTGGTGTGTTCGGCCAGCCATTTGTTGAGCAGGAGGAGCGACGGTGGGAGCCGAAAGGACAGGCTGATCGGTCGGTGGGGGAGGAGTGAGAGGCAGGGTTTGTTCGTCGAGGGCTGCGGTAGGACATAGACGACACGTGGTGGTTGCCGAGCTAGGGTTAGGTGGATGGGAAGTAGATGAACTAGGGTTTTCTGAAGGAGATAGTATGCATAAGGTCCAGTATTCAGAGATAGCTAGGGAAGAGGGCGGAGTGGGAGTGCCGATTGAGGCAAATGGGAAATAGGTTCATCAAACCGGGCATGCCGAGTGATGTAAACTCGAGAAGTGCACGGTTCGAGGCAACAAAACCCTTTGTGGGAAGGACTGTAACCTAAGAAGATGCAGGGAAGACTGCGGGGTTGGAATTTGTGCTTGGTATAATCACGGAGACACGGGTAAAGTCTACAGCCAAAGGGGTGAAAGGACGTGTAAGATGGAGGCTGGGAGAAGGCGAGTTCGAAGGGAGATTTGTGTCTGAGTATAGGGGAAGGGAGATGGTTTATGATGTAAACAGCAGTGCCGAAGGCTTCAACCCAGTAGGACAGAGGAGTGGACGAGTGAAATAGGAGGGTGAGGCCAATTTCGGTTATGTGACGATGCTTATGATGGGTTTTGTATACTGAAAGCATTTATTATAATGAGTATACAACGGTTTATTTCTCCTATCTGTTAACAATCGTACATGTATGAACAATGGTATCCTCTTGTCTCACCGATAGGGACGATCATACGACATGTTGTAGATCGTAGAAGACAGTATGATCACTTGACCTAGTGAGACATAAACCTTATCACAGCCGAGACAGTGTATGAGGATACGTCTGTCCGGATGGCTGTGGCATTGTCGGAATAAGTAGTCTGTCTTGGTTACTTGACATGCTGGTACGCAGAGGTGGCGTAATGATGGACCGCAGTGAGATGTATTCGTCTGCCTGACATCAGCAAATACAAGATCTCGTTATATTGATTGAGTCCAAACCCTAACGAATGTTCAGGGGTTTGCACGGGTTGACTGTTGCTTTGACTTGCCATGGTGGAAAGCCTAAGTAACGTGTTCGTATATCCGCATCTTGGGTAACAGCAGTTCGTGTAGTACCGCCTGAGACTGGGTTTAGGTAACCATATCCGATTAATAGGATGGGGACATTCCCTGAGGGGCTCAATAACATTCATTGTGCCAAAGTCCTGCAGGTTGATTAATTTCAGGCACGAGTGATAAGGTTTGAGTGGTACTACTCAGGAATAATAAGATATTAATTAATTGTAGTTAGAGCTTGTCAGAGGCTCCGATTAATTAATGGATGTCCGGTAACCTTAAATATGGGGATTCTCAATTAATGCAACCCGTTCTCATAACGTGGTAATAAAGGGGTAGGTCAGTATTAATTCTGTGGTGAAAAAGAATTAATATTAATTAATTAATTAATTGTGTCCTGGGTTGTGGACATGGGAATTAATTAATTTATAGGCCCACTTTATTATTTGTATTAGGTCCCAGGTCTGGCCCAACAAGTGTGCTGAATTGTGCCCGGGAGCCCATTAGGGTTTACAACCCTAGGTCTATAAATAGACAGCTCTCTCTCATAAGTTGTAAGATAGTTGAAACACACTAAACCTAGGAGAGAGAGAGGGAGGCGCTGATTCTGAGAAGAAAGGAGGAGAATTTTTGAATTCCGGTCCTGCTCAAGCCACAGATCTACGGAGTCCTCACCAGTAGTAGATCTGATCAGCACCGGGATACAGATCTGAAGATCTAATCTGGAGAACAAATTTCTTTCTTTCTTCCCTCTTTATTTTCGATTTTAATCTAG
Source organism: Plectranthus barbatus (assembly GCA_026898455.1). Lineage (NCBI taxonomy): Eukaryota > Viridiplantae > Streptophyta > Magnoliopsida > Lamiales > Lamiaceae > Plectranthus > Plectranthus barbatus. The sequence goes on along the minus strand of JAPKLW010005716.1, from coordinate 4,813 downwards.
AAATTAGATCTCTAATTTCTGTTTCCGCAGATTAAATCGGATTGCGTGGTTGATTTCAAATTGGAAATTCAAACGCAAAAGATCGGTTCAGACACGACGAAATAACGGTAATTCCTCGATCCACGATATGCAGTAAATTCATAGGAGCATGCTAGGTTTTGTGAATTTTAATTATGTGCAATATCCATAAATCGATCCGGTTCAGTTTGGTTTTGGTGATTCGGTTCACGGAAAAACCCTACAATTGGTATCAGAGCCAGGTTTCTGATTTATAGCTCTGTTGTTCATAATTAAATTCAATATGCATGTATGAATTTATTATTTTGTGGATGTTGGTTTTTGTTCCTCGTGGCAACCCGTTGATTCAGCCCGCGGTGGTTTATCCGTGTAGGGCTGAATTGTTTTTGTAAAATCAAGAGAAAATCCGTGATTAGTGTAGATTTAAAAAATTATAATAGAATAGTTTTTCTGTAATTTTTTAAATTTAATTTGGACGGGTCGAGGACGAAGAACGAAGACGGAGCCGACGGAGGGCCAGCGGACGACGGCACGCGACGCAGGGTAGGCACGCGGGCCGCACCCACGACACGCGACTTGCGCACGGGCGTGGCAGCGCGGGCGCGGCGAGGGGCGCGCGCGCGCATGCGCGCGGCGGCGGTGGGCGCGGCGGTGGGCGGCTATGGCTGTCGTCGGCTGCTGCTGTCCCGTCGCGGTGGCTCGTGTTTTGGTGGTTTGTACAATCCTGTGTAAACCCAAGGGTTTGCATTAGGGTTAGGGCAAATCATCAGATCACAAAGGCCTAAATCCCAAAGGATTTGGTGGTTGAAGATTTAGAGGCCCTTGAAAATTTGAAAAGATTTGGAATTATCCAAATTAATTCAAAATTCCAATTGTAATAGATAGAATTTACTTTTTTCTATTTTTGGGGCCACGAGGAATTTTCTTTTGCCTTAATTGTCCTCGTATGATATGTGATTTATTTATGTGCGCAATTAAGCATGTGTAGATAATAGGAAAAGCATGTTTTATCGCTTTTGTTATTTACAGCTTTTCAAGCATGCTTATGTGATTAATTTCTTTTGTTGGATTATATTTTGGGAATTTTTGGGCTTGTTTAATTACATGCAAAAATTTGGCAAATATACTGACAAAGAAATTATGTGTGCGCATAAAGAAACCTTTTAAAAGAAAAATACTAAGCAGATTTTTTAATTAAAATCAATAGACCTCCACAAAGCGTTCCTAGGCTATAAGTGTATCTCTCGTTCTAGTAAACGTCTACGAGTGTAGCTTGCTAGTTCCTAGAGGTGCATGGGTACGGTTATTGGGATTTCTAGACAAACAATTTAAATCATGTGAATAGTGGGAGGGCTTTGCGTAAACGTCGACGAGTGTAGCTTGCGTAGACCTCTTTCACAAGTATTCTAGGATTGATTTAAATTATAGATAACAAAAGCTTTAAGGGCTGTGCGGTATGGTTACGTGCCATGCTAAACTGTCTCTTTTGGTCGGAGTTAAATTTGTGGTTAATTGCTTAGAATCATCTTAGAATATAATGCAAGAATTGCATCCCTGTTCTTGAGAGATGGCTTGGTCTAATGTTTTCACTAATTACTAATTTTTAGTGTCAAAAGCATCCTGACATGGTAGTGAAATTAAATGGATAGGGGCTTAAAACCCGCAGTTCTGGTTGAGGGTGACATCGTAAACGTCTACGGGTGTAGCTTGCGGTGGGAACTCTTGGGCAATTAGTGGAAAACATTTGTATTTGATTTATTAAAAGGTTTTCAATGCATTTGTTTTCGAAGTTCAACATGTATGTTCTTATTTAAGATTCTTTATTGTTTGAGATATGTCTATGTCTACTGTCGATCATATACTTGCTCTCAATCCTCTAATTGGTCCAAACTTTCATGAATGGAGTTTCTGCATCAAACACATCCTTTATCTGCAAAATCAAGCACATGTTCTATACATAGATCCACTGTTGCGTTCTCAAAGAGGAGTGTGCGAGCTTGAGCTTGAATTCTATGACAGATGGGAGGAATGCTAATGAGTTTGCCTTCTTGCTCATCACGGGTTCCCTGTCTAGAGAATTAAGGCATAAGTATGAACACCTCGAAAGGGTTGGAGAGCTTTGGAAGGAACTCTCGACAGCCTTTGGCAAAGTGGAGCGAACTATTAACTGTAAGCTTGTGCACAATCTTGTGTGCTAGAAGATGGTTGAGGATAGTTCAGTGACTACGCACATGATGTCTGTGATTGATCTCATGAGACAGTTTACTGTGCGGGGTGGTAATATCAGTGCGCAAGGCGAGATTTATATTATCTTGAATTCTCTTCCGGAATCCTATTATGACTTTAAGGTAGTTGCTGCTGCAAAGGGAGAGTATGCTCTGCATGAGCTGCTTGAGGATCTTGTAGTGGAGCAGTCTACCATGTGAGCACGGAAACCTATTCTGTCTGGTTCTAGTACTGGTTCGATAACCTCTAAGGTCGGAGACGATGGTATTGAGAGCAAGTTCAGGAAAACAGGCAGTGATAGCAAGTCTAGGAAGGGGAAGAGAGCCAAGGTCACTCCAAAGAAGAACGAGTGTGCTGGATGCGGAAAGGTGGATTGTCCGAATGCCAAGGGACAAGGTACATCATTTGCATTTGTAATGGAAACATGTTTAGCATCGGTTTCTACTCATTCGTGGGTAGTGGATACTGGAGCTACTGATCATATTTGTTACATTTTGCAAGGGTTCACACCGAGGAGTGTGCTGAAGAATGACGAGGTTACCATCTCGATGGGGAACGCAGCACAAGTGAGTGCAGCTGCCATTGGAGATTTCACCTTGTACTTTGATGATTCTGTTTTAACTTTGAGAGATGTTTTGTACATGCCGGATTTTCGGCGAAACCTTATTTTAGTTTCCAAACTTTATGTTGATGGATATTCAGTTATTTTTTATAGTAGTGTTTCTATCATTGGTAATAACGGTGTTATCTGTTGTGGAATGCTGAATAATTCTCTCTATGTTGTTAACTATAATCATAAGTCTTCCGCAAGTATTGCATGTAATTCATCCGTAATTGACAATCCTAGAAAGAGAAAACTTACTTCTTCTGATGAGGATCTTACATATCGCTGGCACTTGAGACTGGGCCACATCAGCTTGAAGCGGATTCAAAGACTTGCAGATGATGATACATTGGACCTAGTCCGGGCTGTACTTTATCAAGTCTGCGAATCCTGCATCGAGGGCAAGATGTCAACTAGGCCTTTCAAGGCTAGTCAGTCTCGAGCAGAGGAAGTGTTGGAATTGATCCATTCTGACTTATGTGGACCGATGTCCACACAGGCTCGTGGAGGGTACGAGTACTTCGTCACTTTCATTGACGACTACTCAAGGTACGGATACGTTTACCTGCTTCGCTACAAGTCTGAATGCTTGAGAAAATTAAAGAGTTCAAGGCTGAAGTAGAAAAGAAGGTCGGGAAAACTATCAAGTCGTTGCGATCTGACCGCGGTGGCGAATACCTCGGTAACGAGTTCCTGCAATATTTGTCAGAAAATGGGATTACATCCCAGTGGACTGCACCGGGTACTCCCCATCAAAATGGTGTAGC